>JBBMKE010055312.1:0-18208 GCA_037834125.1 Lippia alba | reverse complement strand
ATTAATACTTAAACCCCCTATTATAATTTACTTTGCCTTTTGCGTTTAGGCCGCTGTTTAAATTCAAGTTTTAAATTTCGCTGCATTTGATTTTACTTAAGTATCATTTAGACCGTTCGCCGTAGTATTTTCCGAGTGCTAGGTCTCACATCCACTCGAGGGTATTGCGGTGCGGGAGTTGTAGTGTTAGGGGGCGCTACAAGCTCTCTCTCTCTCTCATCCCACCATCTCTCTCTCTCTCACACTGCACCTAAAAAACACACTAATTCAATCTCGGCCAATACTCGAAGGAATTCGATGAATGAATAGTATTTTCAAAGAGCTCGACGACGTGAACACAATGATATAAAGACCGTGGCCAACCGACGACCAGCAGCGGCGCTATGGCGGTACAAAGATGGCGCGAACACCGGCGTTCTTCCGGCAACTCTCGCAGGCGAGCAACCTTCTTTCCCCATATTTTTCGACCCCCTGAATCCATTTTAGGCCTTGGTTTGACGAGAAAATGGCCGAAGGTGACATTTCTGATGATGTGCAGAGGTGGCAAGTGGCAACCCCTATTTTCAGCTGAATTTTTGGATAACCTCCGGTGATCTTCTTCAGGCATGCGCCCCAAGGATGGATAGAAGACTTCCCGGCGCTCAAGTACAAGTTGGCGGCGCTGCCATCAGGGTGCGGTTGGGCCGCACGCGCCGCCTGAAGTTTCGGCGGCTTTCTCCGACGAAGGTTGGAGTTTCCTACCCTTTTCTGACCTTTTGATCTCGTTTCTAGCCTCGGATTGACCCAATTCGTGACGTAGGTGATGGTTCCGGCAAAGTGCAGCCACGGTTCAAGGTGGAGGTCAGCTCCGACGATATTTTCCAGCGAACACCATAGCGGTTTCGAAGGGCTTGTCATGGGTGACTCATAGCTTTTTACGGATTCGATTTTCATTCACCAGACTGAAAGTAATTGAAATTTGAAGATTTGGGGCTTTCGTAATCTTGGTTTTGAAATTGGAGACGTTTGTCTTGGAATTTCCAGAAATTGATCGAGGAATTAGAACGAGGATGAAGAATTCTTGCTAGGGTGAATTTTGGGGATTTTTCGGGCACGTTCCGGCGGCGGCCGAAAGGCAGTCGGCCACTATTCCGGTGGCTCCGGTAGCGGCACTCCGGCGATTTTCGGACAGCCCTTTCTTCTCGATGCGGTGAGTCTATTGCCGCTTTTCATTCGTCGATAGGACACTCGGTTATTTTCTACGGATTTATTTGTGTAGTTGGAAATTATTTGATTTAGTCGTTTAAATGAGTTTAATTGCGAATTTGCCTGATTTGTCGATCGATATGAACTCCAATGTATATGAAATTATGTATAGAATGAAATGTGATATGTATGAATGTTTTGAATTGTAAATTGAAACCCGTTGTGTCGAATTATATTAGTTTTTTATCGTTTTAAATTGTAATTTATTCTTGTATGTTTGATGAATTAATAAATATGCATTGTATGGTGATTGAAAATATGATACGAAATTATGAAAGCATGAATCCATGATTATTAATGATAAATGTTCCGTCTTATATCACTAGGTTTAATATAATTCTTGTGTAGGGATGCAAACGAGCCAAGCTGAGCCCAGTTGGCTCTTTTTCATGGCTCGGGCTCAAGCTCCGAGATAGAAAGGGTAGCTCGGGCTTGACTTGCGAACCAGCGAGCCCTAAAAATAGTGGCTCAAGCTTAGCTCGCAATGATGTATTGGCAAGGCGAGCCTAGCCGACGAGCCAATGAAGAACCCTCAAATATACATTTATTTTGGCTTAGATCTGCGCATATCTGCATTTATTTCTTTATGTATATTCAAAGTAGAACAAAAGAAATCTACTTCTATTTTCTTATGTAGAACCAAATCAGAAAAAAAAAATAGATACGAACCAAAATTTTGGGGAAAAAAATAAAATCAATAGTCTAAGCCATATATGTATATAAAATTTGAGATCTGATTCAAAACCGTCAAACTTTGAATTTTCAAAATTATCTCTATTCGACGGTGTGATGTCCTTTAGGCTGTCGGATGTGGTGGGTGGTGGTAGTGGCAGCGGCCTGAAGTGTAGTAGTGGTTGTCATGGGCGAAGGTCGTGGCGCCGAAAATATTAAATCTGATGGAAGGCGATGTCGGAACTCAGATGGTGGCCGCCGGAGTAGTGGGAGAGTGGGTGGTCTGGGTGACGGCGTGGGAGAGTGTGTGGTGGTGGAGACGACATTAGGCCTTAGGGTTTTCGACTTTGTTTTCTTTATTGAATGTCTCCTTTAAGAAATTATTAATGGGTCTTCTTAGACTTAGGTTTTATATATATATATATATATATATATAATTTATTATTTATTTACATATATATCGACGGTGTACTGACTATATATATATATAATTTTTTTATTTAGATTACCTAGCTCGCGAGCCGGCTCGTAAGCTTTGAACATAAAATGTGAGGCTCGGGCTTGGCTCTGCTCGGCTCGTCATCCTTGAACTCAAGCCCAAGCTTTTCTCGAGCCAGCTCACCTGGTTCGCAAGCTGGCTCGGCTCAGTTGCATCCCTGTTCTTGTGTAAGGGGTGTATGTGTAATTTCGAGAAAATATAAAATTGAATAGCTAATTAATTAAACCTTAGCATGAGATAAATGAATAAGATAATTGTAATTACATGAAAATGAATCTCTCATGTCTTGATTGATTTAAATTTGAAACTTTCTTAATTATAGTTTAATCGCCTAAGTTGAATTTGAATTTGTTATACGAAATATGAATTGTATGAACTTTAAATGGGTAAATGATTTACTTGGAATTTAATATGTGACTTCATGAGTTTAAATGAATTTGTCCCATGATATCATGTAATCTAATTGATATGGTAATATATGAATTTTATATGAAATGTGAAATAGGAATTTTATGGAACTCATAGGATTTAATTCGAAACTTTTGCACGTGGGAATGGTTTAATTATACGAAAATGGATTTTGTATGCAATGTAGGAATTAATATGAATTGATTATGTACTACATGGATCAATATGAAATAATTTGGATTGTTCTCTTTCGATTTCTCTTATTTGCATTTATTGTGCACATGAGCGTGTGCTAATGTGTAATATGATTTTATTAAATTATATGAGGTTCTAATTTGCATATAGTTGATTTGAATTTAAACCATACGTACGTGAATGCATCTCTTAAGTGCCTGTGCATTAATATTACTAATTTGATCACGACACCACCTTGGAAGCACAACGTGGACACTTATGCATATTGAGCATTACCGTACATCTTTGTGGTTCATTCTTGAGTCTGAGTCCTTTGTTTGTGTTCAGTTTGGTTCAGGTTGCACCCGAAGTGCTGACAAGTGGGTTGTACAGGTTCCGGGGTGGACCGTTGGCTTTGTCTTCGGCTTTGTTTGGTACCGGGTGAGGTTAGGACATAGTTATACCCTACTCCAACGTGTTCGTTTTGAATGCATGCGATTTATAAGCCTTATGTATATAGGTAGATATGTGCGAAGTATGTACTTGTTGGCTTTGTCATATAGTTTGATTTGAAAGTATGAAGCGCTATGTATAAGTCTATGTAAGCTTAATCTGTTTTGATTCATTGCGTGGGTTAAGTATGTGAGTATGATATGTGCGTACGCTATTATAAGTACAATATGCATGTGCTATATGCGTTTGTTGGTCCAGCGAGCGTTTCTGTGGGATTTTGTGTGGGGCCCTGGAGATTGGTGTGAAAGGAGTCTCGGAACGGTAGCGGGCCATCGGGTACTCCCTAGTGCGGTCTCCAACTTTGAAAGGATCAACCTAGAACCCACTGGGAGGCAAGTGGGGGATGGAGTCCTTGTGAAGTGAGTGTCGCGAAACACACGACCCTGACAGATTTGTGTGGATGGTTTGGGTGTGTACAACCCTCCCATCACCCGGAGAAGGAGGTACGTATGTTTGTTTCTGTTTCATTTGCATTTTATGATACGTTTAAGCATAAAAGGAGTAGGTGGGTTTGAGGCTCGTGCTCTCCAAGTCGTGATTGTGTGTGGTTGTAAACTTAATTCGTGAAGCGGGCGTGAATTCATAATCACCTAAAATTTAGTTGTTTTGGCCTTTGGCCCAAATCTTTCCTGTATAATATTTATCACGGGTAAATTATTTTGGATTGCAAAATGATGCGAACCTCAACGAACCCGCCGTGAGACCCACCGTCAATAGCTTGGAAATAACTCCCGGATCGTCCAAATAAGGCTGAAACTAGTAATATTGACCCCATTGCTATACGAGCAAGAAACCAATACTATCAAATTGAATATTGACCCCGTGGCTATAAGAACCAGAAACCAATATTATAGAAGTCGAAATTTCAAGTGGTTGCACTTGAGATTTCAGCAAGTTCTACACAAGAACAAGTTGGAGAAAATTCTCTCAAGTAAAATCTGCATAAAAAATGTTGAATTACAAGATGTCTTTGACTCCTAAATATAAAAGACAAAGTTTGGAAAACTAAGAGACACTCCAATCCCGCCACTCTCTAAAGTGCCCTAAAAGGGTTGGGTAAGACAAGCCCAAAATCAGCAACAATTCTTAAAATGAAGAGCCCAACATAACAATATAATAGCCTAGGCCCAAAAATACACAACTAAAGCTTAAATGACTTAATAATCAGCCATAAAAATATTGAAGGCCTTTTCACTCGAATTTTGAAAGCCCTCTTCATTAGTTTGGACCAGCAAGCTTTCAACTTGTTCTTGAATCTTCTTAGCCCGAGCTCTTGTGATTGGCCCACTTGTATTTTGATTTTCAGCAGTTGACTCCTTTTCCTCCAATGTGCAATAACCTTCTTCTTGAT
Source organism: Lippia alba (assembly GCA_037834125.1). Lineage (NCBI taxonomy): Eukaryota > Viridiplantae > Streptophyta > Magnoliopsida > Lamiales > Verbenaceae > Lippia > Lippia alba. The sequence goes on along the minus strand of JBBMKE010055312.1, from coordinate 13,346 downwards.
CAGCTTCTTTTGGAACAACACTTTCGTGATTCTTATCATTTGAGGTTCGCATCAGTTATTCTGTTTGATAAAGAAATTACCATTCTTAATATAAGTTTAATAACCTTCACAATCTAAAATTGGAACTGAAATTATATTATGAATAATGTTCGGTACATAAAGGAAAGCAGTAATATGGAAAGCCACATAATAAATCACATAACAGTACATATATAAGTGAGGCACGACCTCAATTGAAAAATGTAACTAGGGCTCACAGATCCAAATGTATACCATCCATGTGAATAAATGTAAAGTATACAAGACCAGTACCCATGATCACCCAACATGCTTCTTGCGAGAATTTAAATTTAGCCAATATATAAAAATTCCCATTTTAAGCCCTAATGACTTAAAACACAACTTGATGCGAGTCTTTTTCATAAAAATTTTCAAAAATCCCAAATTACAAAGAACTAATAGAATTTTAATTAATTTCTGAAAATTAATAATTTTATCAAAGAAGTAGTTTCCCAAATTATAAACCGTTTCTATTTCTCACAAATCCCAAATTCAAGTTTTTATTCGAAAAATAAAATTTATTTTGTTAGGAATCGTCCCCAATTAATTGGTCCTCCAATAACCTGCTATCCTTGTTGTGTGAGTTTCCACCAATCTTGAGCAGGACCCTTTAGTAGAAACACCGCAAACTGTACGCGGCCAGGATCTCCAATACGAGTAACTTGAAAATTTTGTTCCAATTCAGATATCCACTCTTCAGCCTTTAAATCATCAGTCTGGCCATAGAACTTAGGTGGATTATACTTAAGGAACTTATCCAATGCATTCTCTTCAGCTTGTACTGGTCCTTGATACTGTTGTTGAGCCTGCTGGGTTGCTTGTTGTACACAAGCTTGTGCAAAATGTCGCGCAAAGTCATTAACATTAACATTCTCATGTGGGGCTTGTTCTGGCGCCGGTTGCGGGATCTTAGCACGAGGGGGTCTTCCACGTGGCATCGCTGGAAACATAACTTACTGACAATATGATGCATGATTGGTTAGGGCATAATCACATAAAACACCTAATTATCACATAAGCACGTACCACAGATACACACAAAAGCACATATTAACTCAAATTCTATAGCCGTACAACCTAGACTCACCCAAAGACCCACCTTAGACTCGTTCTAGACACGACATAAGCTCCGGTTCACAATCGGGCTCTGATATGGATCCAATAAGACTCAGGATTTTGATGTGGATTAAACCATATGGAGGAATTGATTAAGAAAAGATTTAGTACCACAATTATAACAAATCACATGTTGGTCGGCCGCCCCAACAATGATCGGTCACAATTTAAGCACTAAAGACACGAGAATACATGTGAGACAAGATGAACCCCAGGTTTCCGCAACCTGGAGCTCTGATACCACCCAAATGTGGCGCCCTGCCACATCCCGCACTGAGAAATACCCCGAGTGTTAGCGTTGGGCCTTCACTCGAGATCTTTCCCAGCGAACGGCGACGAACAAACAAACACAAGCATGGCGGAAGCATAAAGACAACAATACTCAAACATAAAATCCAATTACAAAGCCGACAAAGCCGATGACAAAACAACAAACCATACTAAATATGTACTTAGACTGTACATACTGAGTTTTCTCACGAAGGAGAAATTCCAAAACACACCGAGCTTCAAAACAACTAACTAGACAGCACCTGACCACCTAGACCTGACATGCCGCCTAGTCACACCTCCCTGAAGCCAAAACCAGAAAGAAGGGACGTTAGTCAAAGTGACTAAGTGAGAGGGTTATACATATATATAAACAAAATCACAAATTTGGTTCACAGTTTTATTCTTTTCAAAAATGAGGTATAAACGTATAAGAAGAGATTGCTTTTAATCGTACGAAAACACTCGTGAACCAATGATAAAAACGATCGATCAATCACAATAACCCGGCGAGTACGGGCAAGTTCTCATCCTTTCACACCAGATATCCAGAAAATACAAATCAAGAAACCAGCCATCACACCAGTTGTCAGTCGAGGTGCCCCCCAACCAACCACACGATCACTTATAGGGGCAAATATGCCCTGGTACCAATAACCTCACTCTATACGTATCGTAGTCAACCTCCTGGCTACTACCCGTATAAAGCTTCACAGGAAGTACGTAGCAAGATCAGCCTTTGGCGCACACCTCCGGGCTTTCACTCACTAGGTACTCCGGGGCCCATATTCCCCAAGGGCGTCCCCAAGGGTTCTATCATTTGATCATTCGATCACTACTCGCTTTTCAAAACACTTTCACAAACACTTCTTTCTTCTAACGGTTTCACCGTTCAAAATCAAAACTTTTCATTCACTCAACACGTACATATAATATAAAAGAACCCATTTTTATAGGAAAATCCGATTTTTCAACAAATACCAAAATATAATAAGACAATTATTTGTATATATAGTATCAACGGGTCGAAATCAAAATCAATAAATAAGAGTTGGGTCTTAAAAATATATATATATATTTACGCAATATATGTTTTGGCCCCAGTTGAAAACATTTTAATCTCTCACCTGAAAAGCTTCCAAACTGCAAAAGAACGACACGATCAACACGATCAGGGCTCCTCCCTAGGAACACCTGTGATACACATATATGACTTAGAAGTTAAGACTCGACTCGATTCGACTCGAGAACCAAACAACCATGACAAATGTGTACGTACGGCTATAATCTAAATCTGGTAACCAAATTGTCACACAAATCATGTAACCAAGCCGTCCAAGCACTGAATCAGGTAACAGCTTTACAATTTTAATTGTCATAATATTTATAAAATATCTATAACCACTTAATCAAGATTGAGGTACGTAATCATACTCTTATAGCCGGCCAGGTAATTAGGTTGATAACTGGGCAATGCTTTTAGAGAGAAAAGACGCTCAGTATCCTTATATATAAAGGTATATATATTCATTGATGCAGTAGTAATTGATAGGCATGTGAAATTATTCATAAGGTAATGATTGTTGTTCTCGGGAAAGCTAATATCAGCACAACCACTTTAATTAACTCATTTATAAAGCAACTAATAATTAATATATTCACCTATAAAATAGTTTAATATGTGTCTAACAGAAATTCTTATACTTGTTTTCTCTACAATTAGAACAAGTAGGTTTTTAAAATGTGAAATGGGAAAATGAAATAGGTCATTTAGCACTAAATCCTTAAGGAATCATGACAACTGTAGTGGTTTCATTCAATTAATGCATGACAATTATCAACGAGAAATGTTTAAGTACTTTGAATTAACAAGCAGGATTAAGACCCAACATCATTCGTATATTCCCATTATTTCAGTACATATATCCATAAAACACGAAAGTAATTTATCTTATTTAGACAAATTAATTCTTCTCTATTCCAAAGATTTATAAAAATTCTATTTAGACGAACATGTAGATCTCGAGAATTGAATTAGTCAAATTATAAATTCATCATTTGGTTACATAATATATTCCTAAAGGCTCGGTTAAATCAAAATTGCTACATAAACATTAAGTCTAAAGTAAAACTTATCAAATAATAGGAAAATTCAAAATTTAGAAAGGTAATTAGATATTACCTGCAATCAGAGACTACTAGTTTGGGGATTTTCAGAAGGAATTCGGTATTATGTGCGGAAGTTGAAGATCACGACCAGATTTCTTTTCTTTTGTAAAGTGGAACTTCTGTTCTTTTGGGTTTGAAAATGAACTGTCGAGTTCAACTTGTAAAACATTAGGTCTTTTCATTTCTTTTGTTGGGATCAATAGAGTAATTAAATTAGTTAATGAAATAGAGTGCATCCAGAAGATTAATGACACGCAATTCTTATTCTAGTTTCCTTTGGTGGCACGTGGTTGATGAGTAAGGTTTCAAAACTTCATGACTAAGTCTACAAGAGTTGTATATCTATCTATTATTAGTATATGTGTGAGAAGTTATTATATTAAAGAAGAAAAATATTAGTTGTGATAGTTGTTATTAGAGATTCGTTTAATTTTAGCGAAATAATTTTGATTCCAAAGAAAATAGTCATTATGAGCTTAGCTAATAGTAAGTAATGATTATAACCTAGTAAAAAAATAGTCTATAATAATAGGATATTTTAAAATAAATGTCATTGACGTATTCTATTTAACAAACAAAAATGTAATTGTTGTAGCTAACAAGAAATCATTAAGTGAAAATTAGTTAATAATTTAAGTACCGCAAATTTCATACAGTTAAGTAGTAAATTTAATTAATTTTAGGCGAAGAGAATTTGATTCAATAAATCACTCGATAAATTTTTTAGACGTATCCCGATATCTTAACTTACCCATTTTGGTTTGATAAAAATTCAGGGGTGTTACAGTGTGCATATCATTTCTTTGCTTTTTCACGTGTTTAATATTTAGACCATCAAAATTACTAAAAATTAAATAAAAATAATTTTTTTATAAAAAAAATATAAAGTATGGACAGTGATATGTAATAAATCACAAAATAAAAATAACAGTATGCACAAAACTTAGTTCGAATTGAAAGTGTCAAAATGTATATAGTTGGAATTATAAAATAATAATAATAATAATATTAAAAAAAAAGTTTCCCTAATTATAATTAGTCTTCCTTGGACTAATCCAATGGGTTTGGGATATGGCCATATGTATTGTCATGTACATAAACAACCCTTCTTTTACCTGGGTTGTTTCTGTTAATGGGCCAACAGACAATAGATTTGCGTTTGCTTTGTTTACTTAGATTGGATAATCCATTTGAAATTACGTGTAATACCAGTTATGTCCATTTTTAAATTACATTGCTCTAATTTAATTTTTCCCTGCATTTTTATTTTATATATATAAACCCTTAAACCTAACAGTAACAGATCGTTTGTCGTTCGAGGTCCTTAAATGTCATTAGGGTTTTGTTAATTTTAAAGTTTCGACTCAACTTATGCAAATTCTAGTTACTTTTCGACTAAAATCAAGACTTGTAGTTACGTTTTGATTAAAATCAAGACCTTTGTTATTTCTGATATTATTAATTTCTCCTGTTTGAATCAAAATAATAATAAAAATAATAATTTAGCAACTCTAAACCATGAACCATAAGCATCATTATAAATTCAGAATATGTCAATTTCTCTGGCCGCTAGGTTGATGGCAGTTATCAGAAACTGGAGGGATCTATGTTCAGTATGTTGCAATAACAACATGAATACTCAATTCCAATTGCTTAGTTTTTCATGCTATCGTTAATCATCTTCGTATTGCTACTTAAGTACTTATTATGAAAATATAAAATTTTTGTAGTAAGGGGTGCTCGTGCTTAAACATCAACAATCCTGTGGAGATGGTTGAACATTAAGGATAAAAGCAGAACTTTCCCATAACAATGTCATCTGGCTCGATCTTCTTCCCCTCTCTAGTGTTGTTCAACCACGATATGAGACCCATACACACGAGAACATCCATAAGGGACTCGTCCCGCCTCAAATAAAACGAGGGGACATCCTCTGCAATGGTCTCAGCACCGGCCTTAGAGCCCGAGTAGCTTTAACTTCCTCCTTTAGTCCCTCTTCACCATGCACAAAACGGGTCACCTCCTCCGCCAGCTTGTGCTGAGCTGTATTAGGAACATATCTTGTGGCTCAATATCATGAATCTCATCCAAGGCCAAGAAAGCCAAAATCTTGAGAAATTTGACCGCGTTGGCATCGGATATTGATAAAAGGTATTTGTAGAATTTGTACGGCGATGGACCGTGATGGACGATGGAGATGATGATAGTGAGGCAATGTAGGGTTAAAAGCTTTGAGAAGGGTTAAAAGCTTGAGTGGCAATGTAGGCCATGTTTCTTTCCTCCCGCTGTGGTGAACTGCAAAAGGAAAAAAAAAAAATTTACAACAAACGAATTACTTGCATCATTTGGAATTGAGGGGAGGGGTTTCAAGTGATTTCATTTTACACGGATTAGATCAAACAACCCAAGCTCAAAAATTAAAAACCATATGAACATGATATATATCAATATGTTTTTTTGGAAATTTGAAAATTTATATCCACTATTTAGTCATTGTCAAAATTTTGAAAAAGAAACTGCAGTCCAGTTCTCTAAATTTCCAGATTCTAACAAAAAACATGAAATAATATCCATAGTTTATGGGAACACATTCAATTTAAAAATTGTAAATACCAACTTATACCAGAGGACGATCCATATCCCAAATTCAAGTCAAGGAGAGTTATAAGTACTTGCTTCGTCCCCAAACTCGAGATTTCTTTTCTGTTTCGTGGTGCTTGCCAATTGTCTTACGGTTCTTCTTATTCGTACTTGAGCAATTTCTCTTGGCTTGGTGTAATGGAACCCTTTAAATGTGGCGCCAAAGTGGAAATGAATGTGGGCCGTTGGATGATAATATATGGTGACCGTAGGATCTATTTCAGAAACATGGAGTTAAACGACGTCGCAGCAACTTATGCTGAAGGAAGCTCCACCATTGATTATATTGCCAAAGATCTAAGGGCCCAGAATAATCCATGCACTGCTGACGTGAGGGGGGACCATGACCATGCTGAGGCAGAGGAAGGAATGTGTGCACTGCCCATGTGATTCGGTTATGATCGCTGCAAGCTAGTTTTACAGAGGTGGAAGAGTATATATAGGTTGTTGGATGATTGTATTAGGGTTAAGCAAATTGTATGCAGTCATTCCTCTCCCCATTTCTTCCCTTCTGTCTATCTTTTCCCCATTTCCAGTAATTTTCCAGTTTACAGACTTCAATTGTATTGCCTATCCCTGTTTTAATGCAATTGAGTTTGTTTCTTTTCCGATTTATTGTTTGAATATTATTATACATATCCCGTTTCCTGACATTTTCGTCGATTCAGATTGGCGTCCGGCGGAGAGCAGTGGTTGGCGATGGTGAGGTGCTGCCGCCGGACGCCGCTCGCCGCCAATCTGAAAAAAGGGCAAAGCCCTAACTCAGCCCTCCACCAAGTTCCGACCGCCGTCGACTCCGGCGAAATCGCAACCGCCAAAGTCAGCCGCCGGCCCAACTACTCAGTAGCCTGCTTCCATCCGCCGCTGTCACTCAGGCACCGGCGATAGTTCCCGATGCCGACTGCCCTTTTTACCTTTTTCTCGGGTGAGAAAGAAGAAAAAAAATAGTGGCCAACGGAGAGAAGTAGATTTCTTTTAGATGGTATATTTTGTGAAATTTGTTCAGGTTAAATGGTGGATTTTGTGATATTTGGAGAAGAGGGAGATGATATTTGGAGAAGAGAGTGACATCTGGCGTGTTGAGAAAGAGAGAGGGGTGAGGTGAGAGAAGGAAACCGTTTGAGAACGGCGTTAATTCCATCCGAAAAGAGATTTATTCACTTAATCAGATTTTTAATTTTAATTTCCACATATCAAACATTTAGACACATAGCAGGAGATGAAGCAGGATTTAGTAGCAGGGAATCTCAAGCCCTCTTCACTGGACTTCACTTTATTAATAAGATTGAGACAATCCTCTTTAACTAAGATTTTAGGCCATCCATTTGGAACAATGATTCAAGTTGTCCGAAATTGTGCACTCGGATGAAAAGTTGAGATTCGCTTCTGACGTTAGTTCCTTATCTGTACTCCATTACCCAGCCTTACAAGTTGCACCCCTGATGAGTTGAGATTCGCTTCTAACATTAGTTCCTTATCTTTGCAAATTTCTTCTGATCTGTGCGTGCTGAGGTTGAATGAGATCAAAGATGGCTTATTATGGTGCTCTTGCCCAAGTAACTCAATTACTCGAGGAGATAGACTCTCTTGCATATCCATATCAAAAGTATACTCTTGAGCAACTACGAATTGATTTCTCTCTCTCTGCAAAGTTCAAAGATGTACATAAATTATTAGAAAGTTATTCACCAAAAGACAAGGAAGCAGCCGGCTCTTTGGGAAGACGGATCAGAGATGAAGCTTATCTAACCCAAGACATCATTGAATCTTATATTTCAAATCAGGCTTTTGCAGATGTTGCTGATACTTTTGCGAGAGAGATTGTTCCGAGACACAAACCTCGTGGAGTAAAGGGAATTTTCCGGCAACTGACTTCTGCATTCCGGAAGACACCTCGACAACCTCAACCTCAAAGATTTAAGGCCGAAAAAAAAATACTTTAAAGAATTGGAGAAGGTGAAGGAAAATGTTGATTTCATTGAGAAAGAGCTCGACGGCACAGCTCATGAAGGTGTGCAACAAAGCTCCAATATTTGTACAGAACCATCAAAACCACAAGCACAGAGTGGTAGAGGTACCATCGTAGGATTTGAGGAGCACATCACTAGAATCAAAGGTTGGCTTTATGGAGCATCCGGACTTGAAGTAATTTCAATTATCGGTATGGGGGGTCTTGGTACTTTAGCTAAGAATATTTTTGATGATAAATTTGTAGAGGATCGTTTTGATTGTTCTGCTTGGGTCACTGTATCTCAAAAGTATCACTTGGGTGACATTCTTCAAGCTATTCTAGATTCATTAATGAAACTAAACAAAAGGGAATCAAGTGAAGTAGAGCCTGGGGTATTAGTGGAACACATATACAAATATTTAAAAGGAAGAAGGTATCTGATTGTAATAGATGATATATGGGAAACAAAAGTTTGGCATGGTGTAAAGATAGTATTCCCTGATGATAATAATGGAAGTCGGGTAATTATAACAACTAGGTTGTCAAATGTGGCTGCTTGTGCTTCCAAGTTTGTCTTGCAGCTACAATCTCTGAATGAGGACCAAAGTTGGAATCTATTTTGTCAAAACGTGTATTGTCCCAAAGAATTGGTTGATGTTGGAAGATACATCGCAACAAGTTGTCGAGGACTACCACTTGCGATAGTTGTTGTTGCAGGGCTCCTATCTAAGGTTACTGAGACACAAGTTGATTGGGAAGAGATTGCAAGAAATGTTGGTTCGGTTGCTATTGTTGAAAATGATGAACACTTTTCAAATATACTCGCTTTGAGTTATGATCACTTGCCTCACCATCTGAAACCGTGCTTTTTGTATTTGGGAGGCTTTCCAGAAGATTATGAAATCTCAGTCTCTAAACTCATCAAGTTATGGATTGCGGAAGGAATCCTCAAACCAATTGCATCTAAAAGCTTGGAAGAAGTGGGAGAAAAATGTTTGAATGATCTTGTCAACAGAAATCTTGTTCTAATCAAGAAAAAGGCGTTCAATGGCAAAGTCAAGCGTTGTAGCATTCATGATCTTTTAAGAGCATCGTGTTTGCGAAGAGCTCAACGCCAAAAATTCCTTTATTGCATAAATAAAATGAATGACTTTGATCCAGAACTTGTAGAGAATGTACGACGTCTCTATATTCATAATTGGGAAGATTTCTCGTCTTGGGAATATTCCAGAGTATATGCCCCAGATGTTGGTTCTATTCTATTCTTCCCCATAGTGTGGGGTGAACAACACTATATATCAGTTGCATCCTACTTGAAACGCTTGAGAGTATTGGATTCACCAACTATGGTGACATCTCTCTTTCCTCATTTCATGTTAGAATCGTTACATTTAAGGTTCTTGGCACTTTCGTGGTCAGGCTCCGCACTCGACGTTCCCCCATCCATATTCCAACTTGGGAATCTTCAAACGTTGATTATTTTTGATGGAGAGGTGTCATTACCATCTGAAATTTGGCAAATGCGCCAACTGAGGCATCTTATGATTCACATAATGAAACTGGCCCCAGTTCCTGATGGATATGCCCTCCTGGGAAGGCTACAAACACTCAAGAGAGTAGAGAACTTCAATTTCACGGAAAAGACAGTTGAAACGATCCCAAATGTCAAGAAATTGAACATTTTGATCACTGATCGGGAAACCAATTATAGCAATTGGGAAAAGTATGGCCTCGGCAATCGCATCTATCTGCGGCAAATCGAGAAACTGGGGATCGAGTTTCCTAATGATACTCATGTGTATCTTTCACCACCCTTTGAGGGCTTAGCCTTCCCCTCGAATTTGATAAAGTTGTCACTACTGCGTTTGACACTTTATTCGAGAGACATGATATGTGTGGGGTGGTTGCCCAATCTACAAGTACTCAAACTAAGTGAAACCAGATTTTTGGATCAAGAGTGGAAACCCACGGAAGGGGAATTCCTCAGGCTAAAATTCCTCAAAATGGATTCATTATTTCTCAAGTCCTGGCCAGCAGAAAATGTCCACTTCCCTTCTCTTGAGCACCTTCACATCGCAAATTGCGAATACTTAGAGGAGATCCCAAGTGGAATTGGAGATATTTCATCTCTTCAATTGATTAAGGTGTACAAATGCAATTCATCTTTGGAGTCCTCAGCTTTCAGAATTCAAGAAGAACAACGGGACCTAGGAAACGAAGAACTTGAAGTTCGTGTTGTTCCCCTTCAAAATTCTGGTGGTAGCATTTAATTTGCATGTCCAGTGTGCTTTTGCGGGTATTTTGGATTTCTGATTGGTGTTGGTTTTACATGTATGCTTCTCTTAATTTGCTATTGAGCGGGTGGCCAGCTTTTTCAATCTATCTTTTCATGTCTTTCAAACATAAAATGGAGTCCAGTTGCAGGCTATAATCCGTGTAACCGGAAATATCAAATGCTTTCTCTGGTAAATAAACTGTTCTATTTTATTGTTCATGTTTTAACTAAACTAATAATCTTAATTTTCATAAATTACCTTTGATGAGTTTATAGTAAATCAATGTATATATATATGGCCAACAGTGGTCCAAACGGTTAATGGATTCATTCCTAAGGGCGAAATCACAGGTCCGAATTCCTGCTTGGGTGTGCGTGTGTTAATATATATATATATATATATGAATGTGATAAATTTTAGCTATTTCGTATATTCATTTAAAATGTTTTCCGCAAGAACTAAAAAATTACACAAACTTCTCAAAAATTAAAAAAACTTCTAATTTCATATGTAATATTTTAAGAATGTCTTATCTTTCTCTTTGCACTTGTTGATCAAAAATTGAATTTAAAATTTTAAATGCATGATTATAGCAATATATTAACATGCATATTTTTTATTAAACTAGCAAGGTGTACGTGCGCTGTATGTGGTATACAATTTATTCTTATTTTTCTCATTGAAAGCTTTTGTTTTTTTTAATTTATTTTATATAGTGGATTTTATTAATTAATATTTTTGTGTTATCTTATTATTTTCGTTCCACTTTGAATCTTGAAAGACCATAGTACGTGTTTCGTATGCAGACAATAGTAGCTCGTATTGTTTTCTATTTTATTGAAAATTTAGTATTTGAATCTTCTGCTTGGAACGTACTACTGATTGTTACTTTCTACTGTCCAAGGATGGTTCCTTATTCATTTTCTTATTATATTTTTTTTCAACAATTTTGTTTTTTCATAGTTTTTTGTATTTTTGTTTGAAAAATGATGTCAGACTTTCATCATCTCTATTGTTTTCTTGTTTGTTTCCTTTCTTTCTTTTACTCTCGTTTGCTTTGGTTTTGTTTTCTGTCTAACTCTTTACGTTGGTTTTCTTTCTCTTGTTGTTCTATTTCTTTTGTCTTGTTCTTGTTATTTGTTTTTTACATTTTGTGCTCTTCCAATTTCTTCTTTGCATTTGCTCCTTTTCTTCTCATTTTTTTATATCTTCTAAAGCTTCTCCAACGATGAACAAAATCTCATTTCGTATTTTCACATCTTTGTCAAGCTTAAAAAGGAAGTTGTATTGTTTTTCTATTGCTTCAAAGGATTGTCGTGAAGTAATGATTCTTGTTCTTATAAAATTTTACACGTTATTAACTTTTTGTTGGGTTATTTTATGTCGAGATGGATTGTTTCACTTACCTCAATATATTAAGTAACCAAACATCCTATGTACGCCTCGGTAACTTTTCAAATAGTGTGAGTGTTGCTCGTTCGGTCCCATTTACCAAGTGTAGGGCAACCCTATATATGTATTGTTTGAGTGTGTTTTTAGACTTTCTCTTCATCGTCTATGCAATTTTTGCGTTGTATTCCTTGCATTATTTTCTATATTGATCTTGCACATTTATTGCAAGCTTCATATCATGACGTGAATATGTTTTCTATTAAATCGACCTTTGTTTTGGAATAATACTATTTGTTCGTCAAATATTAGTGAATTTTGTGATTTCATTGACCCAAAAGATATTAAATTATCTACCTTGTGATGACAATATTTGTCTCAGATGTTAAAAAGAACATTTAGTTATAAGGTTGGTTTTCTATTGTCTAGATTACCTCTTGTAACTCTAAAGGTAATGAATCGCTTCTGTTAAGATTATTTCATTCGTGATTCATATTTTCTTGGTCATTCATAATTTCTCTATATTTATTTTCTTAGATGGTGTTAACTTAGTCTATGTTTATTTTATTTCTTTTTGTGTGTTTTTGTGTCATACCTTGGTATATTTACTTGTTCAACTCCGAAATTCCCATATTTGTTCTCTTATTTTCTATTTTATCTAAGCATCATTCTTCTGTAATTGCTAGTTCATTCCCAAAATTAATTGTGATACTTAAATAAAAAATTTGAATAATAATAATTATTATTATTAATTGTATCATATTCCGTAAATTTTAATTATTTCCTAACTCATCGTTCATAATTATCACTTATCTTTCGTAGCCATTACTTTTTTTGTTTCTCCATAATTAGAACGGTTATTTCACTTTCTTTACAAATTCAATTACATTTTCAATTTTCCTATGTTAGATATTTTTGTTCTTAATATTAAAAAAATTAAATTTCTTAGTAATCAGAGATAATGTAAAATTACCAATAAATTAATTTTCATCACAATCGGTTGTGATTTCATTGAATTTAGTAAACTTGCACAATCAGGTTACTATTCCGTATTCTTCATTTAATATTGTTTGAAAAAAAAATATTTTATATTACGGAAGTATAATTTGTATGCCCATTCATACTAATTACTTTGAGCATATGGAAATGTGAACTGAAATTGGTATATTCTATTGGATTTTAAAGAGTGAAACCTATGATGCACGGATATGAATATGGCAATACGGATACGATAAAACGATCTTTTTTTAATTTTCCACGGAAGGAACGTCCAACACGAGAGTCTGATACAACACGATAAGATGAAATTATATTTTTATAAGTGTACATGCATCATAAAGTGAAACTGATACCACTGCTTTCTAGCAATGATATATCTAGTAATTATGTTTGTAGAATTCAGTAAAAAGAATGAGAAAATTGATTATGTCTCGAGATTTTGATTTTACTTTTGAAGGTTTATCTAATTATGAGCC
>JBBMKE010055002.1:0-18224 GCA_037834125.1 Lippia alba | reverse complement strand
CTCGCAATTTACATCTCATTCATTTAGTTTTAATTAGAACACAATTTACACAATTTATTAAGTTTGAAAAATTATAGTGTAGTCTCTGTAAGTTTTTTTTTAATTTGGTCTGAGGTTCCTAATTAAATTTGAATAAGTACATTTATATGTCTGATGGTTTGTATGAGTGTCACATTGAATATATGACTAAAATTATTAAATTATCCCTAAAATATATAAATATGAACAAAACGATCCTTACAAATTATAAATTTAACAATACAATTCATGAAGTCACAAATCAAATTAAAAAACAGAAGTATTTTTAGAATGACATAATAAAATCCTGACGGACGTTAGAGACCACAAACAATTCTTAAAAATTAAAGATTAAAATGTAAATTTTCAACTGAATTATAGTAAGTCTCAACTTTCATTTGGCAAAATTTAGCTCATCAATGATTGCAAGAATCGGTGTTTTTCTCTTACCTAAGTCGGAATTCAACGAATCTTCGAGAAAATTAAATTGGCCTTTTCATTTTGTGACAAAGGTTTTCTTGTCGCTAAATATAATGCATATCATACCGTTGATAGTTCAAACATATATAAGTCTCGTCATTTGGCATCATAAATTTTTTTTTCTCGCCTAACTCATAATATTTATATCTATATCTTGATAACAATTTGTATGGTTATATCATATATGATAAGTAGTCACTAATTTCCTTTTTCTCTTTTTTTTCCCCCTTGTAGGGGTCAGACCCGACTGACTTTATCCGCAGCAGTTTACTTCTCTCCCTCCGTTTCATACCCCGGAAATGTACAAAGAACATATCCCGGAGATTTTATCCGGCGCTATGTGGACTACATAAGCCCGATGTGCTTCGATTATCACGGTGGCTGGGAGCCAAACGTCACCGGCGCCCACGCATTGCTCTACGATAAAACGAGCAACTTGAGCACAAGCTACGGGATTTCTGCATGGAAGGGAAACAATGTGCCATCAAATAAAATAGTGATGGGAATGCCGGTTTACGGGCATACATGGGAGTTGAAGGATCCAAATCAGTATGGGATCGGAGCTCCGGCCGTGGGAACCGGTCCGGGTGGCGGGGTTCTGGTTTATTCGGATATATTGGCATTCAATGAGGATAACAATGCTGTTGTGGTCTTCGATAATGCAACTGTATCGACGTATTCTTATGCTGGGAACAACTGGATTGGATATGATGATCCTACTTCGATCGAGTATAAAGTGAGGTTTGCTAAGGCACAAGGGCTTGGAGGGTATTTCTTTTGGGCACTTGGTTTCGATAGTAATTGGACTCTTGCTAAAGCAGGTATGGAACTTACACAAATTCTCCGACAATTTTATTTTAGATTAACTATTCAAACCCAATCAATTATGCTTATTAAGCTTATTATGAATTGACTATTTTCCTTAAAATTTTTAATGCCGACCATTCGACTACTCAATCAGTATGATCTTTTAACAAAATTTTACTTAATGTATTTGATTGTTAATATTGCGACAGTTAAAACACAATCTTATTATTTGTCAACTTATGTTAACACTAAATATTAGGTAAAATTGCAAAATAGTTTTATAAATTTTTTATTTTGATGATTCAATCCGGCCAATTAATTGATGGAAATGTCCACGTGGCTGTCCAATTTATATTGGTGACGTGGGAGCCACACAAACATTTCCAACAAAATGTTGATTTTCCGGTAAGTAAAAATTGGTAATGCGTTACAAAATTTTAAAATTATAGGACTTAAATGCATATTTCAATTCTAACAAGATTTTGGTAAAATAAAAAATTTATTGGATCGATTTTACATATTTTTGCTAAATTATATAGATATATATTCTTAACTTTATAGGCCTCTGTGTCAGGTTAAGAATGTCAATAATTATTAGTCGTCGTGACTATTTGAATATAATCGTTGTCATTTATGGACTTTTGTCGTCGCATGTGTTTGTTTTGTGCATTGCAGCTTCGACGGCTTGGGACAGAGAGAACTGATATTATATTGATGCAGCACGAAGTTCCGATATTCCCTTTTCATTCTTACTCTTATTATTTCTAAATATGTAATTTACTACGCAATTTGGTTAAGTTATTGAAGCATTATATGTGTGTTACGCGGTCTTAGTTTGCAACTTTATTTCCTTTTTTTTTTAATAGATGTCATCCAATATTATTGGTTTATCTTGTATCCAGTATCTCAAATATTGTCCACCTACTTAATTATATGAACAAATTAGAGGTATATTAAACTTTTATTTAATTAATCATTCCTCTTAGAATTTACATTGATAAGTCTCACAAAAATTTATTTTTTATTAATTTGTTTGGCCAAACCTCATTTGAAATAGACCACGTACCCTTAAAAGTCATTAGACTAATCCTTCTCATTTCATATGTCATATGTGGTCCCAATATTACCGGTTTGGCGGTTTGCATGTAAGATAATTCAACATCATACATCATATACTCCATTCAGTTTGAACTTAACTAGTTAAAAGGAAAAATATATTACATTTGTTATTTGATTGGTC
Source organism: Lippia alba (assembly GCA_037834125.1). Classification (NCBI taxonomy): domain Eukaryota; kingdom Viridiplantae; phylum Streptophyta; class Magnoliopsida; order Lamiales; family Verbenaceae; genus Lippia; species Lippia alba. Next base: position 15,679 of record JBBMKE010055002.1, on the reverse strand, counting down.
ACTCTTTTTAAATTTTCGACAAACCACTCGATAAATATAAAATGTTGGCCCTCTTATTATACCAATTTGATTGAGTCAAACTTGAATTAGAGTTATCCACTAACATAAGTTGCACTAAAGTCCGTTATTTAAATCCTTAGTTATATTTTGTCCCAATACATGAATGTAAGAGTCCTTAATTACCATCCTGCTTCATTCCGAATCTTCTACATTATTTTATACTTCTTTATCTTACTCCATGTACTAAATGCACAACACGTGTATAATTAACAAATTTCACAAGATGGAGAAAAATACTTACCTAATGACCTTTATTAACCGAGAAAAAATTACGAGTTTCTCATATCATTTTCATTCTCCCAAAAATTGTAAGAAAATATAAATGAAAATGAAAATTACACAAACATAAATTCCTGAACAAATCAATCTCCATTCTTGTATCTAAATACATTCAAATCGATTCAAGAGCACAATTGATCCCGGCTGATTTCTCATCTAGAAAGAGACCATACCTTCGAAGCTGCAAAATAAAACATGAGCAGAAAATGTACAAGTTAAATTTAAATCCAATATGGAAAGAAACTTATTTCCAAGTAGAAAAATATAAGTTACAATCACTAGTTGAAATCATTAGATTTTTTATGTCATGTTTGTTTCTTTTTTTTTTTAATATGACACTATTTTCTTATATTTATCATATATTCTTGAGTTTTTATGCACTAGCTATTTCTACAAATTTTATTTTTTACATGAAACTCGATCTGTTCCAAAAAGTTGGATAAAGTTACTATGTCGATTTTACAAATTTTCAGATATTGTGATTCTATCTCACTCAAAAGAAATAGAAATCAAGGGGGTGGTTGTTGGCTAATTTATGCAAGGGATAATTTTTTCGTCAGGTCATGTGGTCCAAAAACTCTTATAGTTAGATAATTTTAATTTAAATTTGATTCGATCAAACCAATACAATTAAAAAATGAGTATTTTACCTTCGATTGAACTTCAAGGTGAGATTTAGAATTTTCTCCCAAACTAGTAACCAATTTCACATGTTTGACAAAGACCCACAGTTTCATTACATCCTTACATATTTTTCACCAAATAAAATATATTTGCTTCAATGTGTCACGACTCCGAGAAATTGTAATAGCAATCTTAAGCCTTGAAAACAATTTGATTATGATCTATTAAAATGTTATAACTCGTAAATCATAACATTCAAGAAAATAAAAAGTCAAAAAAATTAAAACCATACCTTTTTTGGATACTCTCCACTTATAATCCCCGGCAACAGCCCAGAAGAAGTACCCGCGCAGACCAAGGTTACGAGCATACCCAACTTTCACCGCCACCGATGTGGGATCATCATACCCAATCCAAATATCTCCCGCCACCGAATACAGCGACACCGTCTCCAAATCATAAACAACCTTCGCCTTATTATCCCTGTTAAACTTCACGATCTCTGCATAAGTCAACACCCCACTTTTATCCGGCCCTGGCCCCACGTCCACCGCCGCCGCACCAACGCCATGAACGCGGCGGTCCTTGAGCTTCCACGTCCTCCCGTACAGCGGTAGACCCATCACCAACTTGTTCCTAGGCACCCCGGCACGTATCCACGACCCGAGTCCGTAACTGGTGCTCAGATTGCTTTTCCGGTCGAACAGCGCCGCCTGGGCTCCGGTGGCGGAAGGGTCCCACCCGCCGTAGTAGTCGTAGTTCATGACGTTGATCCAGTCGAGGTTCTTGGTGATGGAGGAAGATGGGTAGGCGCGGGCTACACCGGAGAGGAAGGCATCGGCGGAGTAGTAGACGGCCGCGCTGAGGAGGAGCTCCGGCAGGCATTCCTTCTTCACCTATTAAGAATACATAATTTATATTTTCTTTAATTATTTTATTGCCTAAGTTAGTGGAATGAGTTTTTGATCAATTTTTCTTATTAGTTTTCTATCTTTATCTATCTTTCACAGTTTTTAGTCTAGCATTTTATATATATATGAGAAATTACATCTAGGTTCCTGAGATCTGCCATAATTATAATTTGTTTTCTATTTTTTCGTTTATTACAAAAAAAAACCTTTATGAACACTGTTTCAGTTGAGATCTCTGGTGGAATAATAAAAAAGTAAGGCATATATTTTTTCGTTTTTTAAACAAAATCCCAGAAAACAGTATTGGTTAGAGTTTTTTTATAATAAATAAAAAAATAAGGATTAAATCATAATTATGACAAACCGGTCAATCTGCACCTAATTTGCCCAATATTATACTCTGTACTTATCTTTCAAAATGGAAAAAACAATTCTCCAACTATGGAAAGTAATATTACCTCCATGCGCCACTCGTCGAGGAGGTGGCCGAGGTTGTCCATGTCGGTAGGGGTTTCGGGGAACTCCCAGTCGAGGTCTATTCCATGGAAGTTGAATTTTCTTGCAATCTCGATGCTAGACCGGATGAAGGCGGCGCGTGAGGAAGGCGTGGACGCCATGCGGGAGAATAACTTGGGGCCCTCGGCAGCTCCGCCCACGGAGAATAGAGTGACCACCGGCGGGTACGCGGCGTGGAGTGTCGCCGTGAAGTTTAGGAGGGCGGCGGCTTCGGCAGGTTCGATGTCGAATTTGAAGGTGATGTTGTTCGGAGTCACAAATGCGTAGTAAACGTGTGTGAAGAGCTTGGTGTTAATGGAAGAGACGGTGAAGTTCTGCGCCCACGAAGGATAGTAGGTGCCTTTCATGGCGGGAGGAGGAGGAGAAGCGGCCGCCATGGAAGAAGCTGCGAGAGCTGCTAAGAATAGTGTTGCGAAGCGATGAGTTATGCCTGAAGTTGCAGCCATTGCTAAGGTTTTGAGGGAATAGTGTTGCAGCTGAAGGTGGGTAGACATATATAGAGAAATATGTATGTTGTATAGGTTTTGAGGGATATGAGAAAATCAACATTGTTTATGTGTTGTTTTGGATGGATGTGTTTGTGTTTGAATTGTTTGTCGAAGAAGACTTGGTACAAAATTATATTAGTCCATCTTTGATTGATTGAAGGGTAAAGCAGTTTGATAGATCTTTCACTAGCTACTGATCGGATTGCCGTCCTAATTTTTTAATTGTCATATAAAATGGGGAAAATTAGTTTAGGTACCTTGTGATTAGGGATAATTGCAAACAAGGTTTTCCTAGTTAGTCTTTTTGCGGATACACTCTAGAAGGGAAAATTCTAGTCCAGGCCTAGCTTGGCCGAACCCAATCAATCAAAAGGGCAAGTGTATTACACTTGCTATTTGATTGGTCACTCTCTCAAATTTTCCACCAACCACAAGACAAGTGCAAAACACTCACCTCCTCGTTACACCGATTTGACTGAGTCAGGCTAGGCCAGAATTATATATTTGGTATACCAACTCGACTAATTCAGTTATTTTGGTACATTTTATTTTTCGATAACGAAATAAGACCGTGTTTTCAAAGTCATGCAATTTAATGCACTTTTTGACTGAAACTCAATTTTGCTTGTTGGAAATCCAACCCGACTTTACAGGTGCCGAATTCCTACTTCGCCATGAGTAAATTCTAGCATGCAAAATCAATTTCTGACAAAAAATGTACACAAAATTGTTTGATTTTGATAATATAATCCTATTTAATCGTCGAAAAATAAAATATACTAAAAACGCTGAATTAATCGAATTGATATATCAAATTTGAAATTTCTCTAATATGCTCCTGACATATCTTCTTCGTTTTCAAGACCTTTGGTTTCTACAGGGTTTAATTACATTCCATAATTAATCTTTTTGTAATTTTGCAAAAAATTTCCTTGATCAGATTTTTTTGTATTTTCTAGCAACCTCAATTGCTGCAATTTTATGTACAAAATCATAAGTTTTTTATATTTACTAAATAGATTTATAGAGGAAATTACATCCAACCACTCTCACAATACGAAATTACAAATCAAGAAGTCTAGTTTGAAAAATTACATATTAATCCCTAACCTTTATGTTCCGTTTGAGGTCCCTCTATTCCGTTAGGTTTCTGTCAAATTTGACCGTTATGATGACCAAAATACCCTCGGGGGATTATTTTATGATATACATGAAAATGTACATAATAATCCGTAAAATTTATAAATATTAACAAATCGATCTCTTAACATTCAATATATAACAAAATAGTTCCTGGGGTCAAATTTTTTAATAAAACGAACCCTCACTTTTATGTATATTACAAAACAATCATGAGGGTATTTTGGTTATCACATAGGTCAAATTTGACGGAACCCTAACGGAATGGAGGGACCTCAAACAGAACATAAAGGTTAGAGACTAATATGTAATTTTTTAAACTAGATGCCCTGATTTATAATTTCGCTTATCGTGAGGGTAGTAGGATATAATTTGCCCTAGATTTATAACATTCCTAAAAAATTCATCAAACAGATGCGAAATTCCTAAATGTCCTATACTTATCGTGTGATTGATAGAAAACTAGAGAGCAATTAATAAAAACTTTTATAATAATTTATTATTGGTAATTACGAAACTTGTGGGAATTTGCCTAATTGAACTGGTCACGTCAGAGTCAAATTTGACTATTTGAGTTTTTCTTTTTCTTTTAACTTTTAAGAGAACATCAGAGGCGCTGAAATTTTCAAAATTATATATGTTTTAAATATTGGAGTCTGGAGACGATCAAATCTTATCAAAATTACTACTATGTTATTATTTAAACAATTGAACACAAAATTTACGGCGGTAGTGGTACAATCATTAAATGTAATAGTATACGTATAAATCTTCACCAAAAACTCAAAACATCAAAGTCACATTTTAACATAGCCTGAAAAATAAGGTATATATAATTTATTAGCAAATCAAAATGGTGAAAGTTTAATTTGCAAAGCTAAGAAAAAGTTTTGCTCAGATTAGATACCCCTAAAAGTTATGTTTAAATAGCCTCATAGGGAGTTAAATGTAATTTGACCTAAAATGTAGATAATTTAATGGACAATTTTGAAAACAAACTTTTACTTTTGTCTTTAAAGTATAGTGTCACACTTAATACAATATATGTGAGGTCTGAAGACGTCGTCTCTCAGTTAGATACCTTTCAGCTAACGACTAAACACATATTCCAAATGCTATATGCTGAAATCCATTCATTTCTTATCAATATTATTAGGAAAATAGTAGCAACTTCACAATATTTAATACTTGTAACCATGTATAAACCAACTTAACCTAATTTTATACACTTGATTGAGAGTAATTTTGACAGAAAGAATTAGGCTTAATCAGTATAATGAATCTTTCAAATGATTAATTCTATCCGCCCATTTTGATCGAACATTTTTCCTCGAATTAATCGGAACCTTCTTTTTCAAAAATTGACTCTCCAAAAATGTAGTGTTTAAATAGTTCTAAGTTTGTGGGCCAATTGCAAGGTTATGCAAGATCACTTTCACTAATTAACTAACGAATTATATTTGTCGTGTGATTTGTATAAAAATTTTAAAAAATATTAATTAAATGATAAATGTAATATAATTGTTATAATTGCATATATTATTGGTAGGATTTGGTTAAGTAGGATTTAAGTTAGAATTTTCTACAATCAATAATATATGTATTTTTAAAGCATGAATACTTCTAAAAATATTATTTTGTTGTGTCATATCGGACAATCATTTTAGATACTTCTCAGGTTGGAAATTTTAAAAATATTATTAAATATATTCATATTATTTCGTATTTGTATTTATTTATCATAAATATGTATCTTTCTTTTTTTAAAAAAACAAAATAATAATAAAACTCACATGTCAATTCTGCCCAAACCACCTTTGGACTTTTCTTCTTGACTCCTCAATTCACGTACGTAGGCCCCCATGAATTTGAAAACAATATTTGTCGGACCACATTCCTTTTAAAAAATCATAGGCAATTCTTAAGGTAAATAAGGACCATGTAATATGGTACTATTGTTTTGTTTTTATTAGAATTATTGGAAAAAATTACAATTTTGGTATATTAATTCACTATAATTCGTAATTTTGGCAAAAAAAAAATTTCCGCGAAAAAATTAACTCATAATTCTAAAAGTTAGTAATTTCATGTACTATTTGACCGGCGTTGATATGATCCGTCGGAAAACCATCAAGTCTCCACGTGTCCGTTGGAGAATTTTTCACAAAGCGGATTTTTCAAGCTTCAGGTGGATTTTTCAATGAGTCATATATATTTGGGTCAAATAGTGCATGATTGCGAATTTTTAGAGATATAAACTAATTTTTTGACCAAAAATTTTTGTATCAAAATTGCGAAATATGGTGAGTTGGTATACCAAAATTGTAATTTCTGCAGTATTATTGTACTTACAAAAGTCTGTAGTGTTTGATTAAGTCTATGGAATTTGAGATTTGACACGGTCTTTGTAATCCTACTAGGGTGAGGAACACCGCGCCAGGCGCGTTGGTTGTGTCCGTAGATGAAGTAATTTTTGTTAAATCGTCGAAAGAATGTTTATACCATAATATTAAATCAATGCAACCTCTGTATGCTTATCATATTTGTAACCATATTAACTTTTTCAGAATACAAAATTGGGATGCATGACGATGTGCTAACTATGAGCAATTAAGACATTTAATTTGAAACAATGTTTAATAAATTGCTGAATAATGTACGAGTGAATTTCAGTACAACATACAATCAGGAACATAGCTTTCGATCAGTCCGAGAAATGCATTGTAAGTAATTTATGCTAACTAATAAGAACATAAGAGTTGAAAACAAGCGGGAATATTATATATTAATTAACTCAAGCAGGAAAGACTAAAAGTGCATATAATTAATGCTGAACTTTGTATATTCATAATTTCTGTACAAATTGTTAATGTTATACAAAATTATTAAGGATATATAATACATCTCCTACAAAAGATGTTGGCAAAAAGGCCAGTAGACAAAAGTGTATGTATCTTTAGAAGCTAACATAAATATTTATATATTTACACTCTACACAATATGGATATACCACCGCAAAACTATTCTTCAGATGACGAGGCAGCATTTGAAACAATTACCATTCCTGATAATTCTTCAACAATTTGTGAAGAATTTGATTCTAAACGAATGTAGTTCCCACAAAATACAGAGTATCCATATGGAAGTTTTTCTATGTCGATGTACGATTGACAAATAATGTCGGATTAATTTTATATGTGGATTAGAATATAGAATTATTAGATTATGATTATCATTATATGCACAATGAAATCATTCATCATTATACGTACAATAAAATTATTCGAGTTCATAAAATTAAAAAAGTATTAATATTTCATTATATATTTTATGATTTAAAAATATAATGCATACGTTTTTTTTCTCAATCTTCAAAATTTTGGAGTAAAAGGTTCTTATGACAATTGCCACATAGAAGATTCATGAGCAGTACATCTCGATAAGAGTCATTAGATAGTATATATATAAATATTAACTTAAGAATAACTACTAACATAACAATAACAAAATAAATTTAAAATTTATAAATATAATAAACTAACAAAATATTGTTAACATAAACCAAAAACATTATTAAATTTTAATATAAAAATACTAAAAAAATAGGCCCACTATTCAAGCCCACCACGAACCCATTAGACCAACTCGTTAAAAATCGGCCCAACCCGATTTTAGTGGGTTCTTGGGCTGAGGTAGGCTGCTACAATTCAAAACAAGCCTAGCCTAGGGCCAACCCACTTTAAGATGGTTCCGGGCCCACCTAGCCCGCTACAATGGCGGGTTTAGACAGGCCTAGGTCGGGTTGCCCCAGCCCAGCCCATTTGACATCTTTACCATCACCGTCGTGCTGCTTCAACTGATGAACATCTCTCAACTCATTCCATAATGCTTCCGTTGCAGATATTAGTCCACTTACATTACACAATTCGACAAATTCCACCCACTCAGAGTCTCCTCCCCCAACTGGTGATGCTCCATCCCCTAATAGCAGATCTCATACGATAGTGACTCGTTTCATGAATGATACTCGAAAATCTAAAGTCTATCATACCTCCAAGTACCCATTGTCTCATAGTGCTCTTACTATCATAAACTCACTTCTAGAGGAATCTAAATGTTTTACTTAGATCAACAAGTATGAAAATTGGCAATCAATGCTCTTGTTAAGAATCAACCTTGGTCATTGGTACCAGCAGATCCCTCTATAAAAACATTGGAAGCAAATGGGTCTATCTTAAATAATGATCTGATGGAAGTTTTGAAAAATATAAAGCTTGTCTCACGGCGGAGGGTTATTCTCAGCAGTCTGGTATGAATTATGCTTACACTTTCAATCCCTTTGCGTTGACACAACAAATGCGTAGTAAACGTGTGTGAGGAGCTTGTTATTGATGGAGGAGACGGTGAAGTTCTGCGCCCATGAAGGATAGTAAGCACCTTTCATGGCCGGAGAAGCAGCCGCCATGGAAGAAGCTATGAGAGCTGCTAAGAATAGTGTTACGAAGCGATGAGTTATGCCTGAAGTTGCAGCCATTGCTAAGGTTTTGAGGGAATAGTGTTGCAGCTGAAGGTGGGTAGACATATATAGAGAAATATGTATGTTGTATAGGTTTTGAGGGATATGAGAAAATCAACATTGTTTATGTGTTGTTTTGGATGGATGTGTTTGTGTTTGAATTGTTTGTCGAAGAAGACTTGGTACAAAATTATATTAGTCCATCTTTGATTGATTGAAGGGTAAAGCAGTTTGATAGATCTTTCACTAGCTACTGATCGGATTGCCGTCCTAATTTTTTAATTGTCATATAAAATGGGGAAAATTAGTTTAGGTACCTTGTGATTAGGGATAATTGCAAACAAGGTTTTCCTAGTTAGTCTTTTTGCGGATACACTCTAGAAGGGAAAATTCTAGTCCAGGCCTAGCTTGGCCGAACCCAATCAATCAAAAGGGCAAGTGTATTACACTTGCTATTTGATTGGTCACTCTCTCAAATTTTCCACCAACCACAAGACAAGTGCAAAACACTCACCTCCTCGTTACACCGATTTGACTGAGTCAGGCTAGGCCAGAATTATATATTTGGTATACCAACTCGACTAATTCAGTTATTTTGGTACATTTTATTTTTCGATAACGAAATAAGACCGTGTTTTCAAAGTCATGCAATTTAATGCACTTTTTGACTGAAACTCAATTTTGCTTGTTGGAAATCCAACCCGACTTTACAGGTGCCGAATTCCTACTTCGCCATGAGTAAATTCTAGCATGCAAAATCAATTTCTGACAAAAAATGTACACAAAATTGTTTGATTTTGATAATATAATCCTATTTAATCGTCGAAAAATAAAATATACTAAAAACGCTGAATTAATCGAATTGATATATCAAATTTGAAATTTCTCTAATATGCTCCTGACATATCTTCTTCGTTTTCAAGACCTTTGGTTTCTACAGGGTTTAATTACATTCCATAATTAATCTTTTTGTAATTTTGCAAAAAATTTCCTTGATCAGATTTTTTTGTATTTTCTAGCAACCTCAATTGCTGCAATTTTATGTACAAAATCATAAGTTTTTTATATTTACTAAATAGATTTATAGAGGAAATTACATCCAACCACTCTCACAATACGAAATTACAAATCAAGAAGTCTAGTTTGAAAAATTACATATTAATCCCTAACCTTTATGTTCCGTTTGAGGTCCCTCTATTCCGTTAGGTTTCTGTCAAATTTGACCGTTATGATGACCAAAATACCCTCGGGGGATTATTTTATGATATACATGAAAATGTACATAATAATCCGTAAAATTTATAAATATTAACAAATCGATCTCTTAACATTCAATATATAACAAAATAGTTCCTGGGGTCAAATTTTTTAATAAAACGAACCCTCACTTTTATGTATATTACAAAACAATCATGAGGGTATTTTGGTTATCACATAGGTCAAATTTGACGGAACCCTAACGGAATGGAGGGACCTCAAACAGAACATAAAGGTTAGAGACTAATATGTAATTTTTTAAACTAGATGCCCTGATTTATAATTTCGCTTATCGTGAGGGTAGTAGGATATAATTTGCCCTAGATTTATAACATTCCTAAAAAATTCATCAAACAGATGCGAAATTCCTAAATGTCCTATACTTATCGTGTGATTGATAGAAAACTAGAGAGCAATTAATAAAAACTTTTATAATAATTTATTATTGGTAATTACGAAACTTGTGGGAATTTGCCTAATTGAACTGGTCACGTCAGAGTCAAATTTGACTATTTGAGTTTTTCTTTTTCTTTTAACTTTTAAGAGAACATCAGAGGCGCTGAAATTTTCAAAATTATATATGTTTTAAATATTGGAGTCTGGAGACGATCAAATCTTATCAAAATTACTACTATGTTATTATTTAAACAATTGAACACAAAATTTACGGCGGTAGTGGTACAATCATTAAATGTAATAGTATACGTATAAATCTTCACCAAAAACTCAAAACATCAAAGTCACATTTTAACATAGCCTGAAAAATAAGGTATATATAATTTATTAGCAAATCAAAATGGTGAAAGTTTAATTTGCAAAGCTAAGAAAAAGTTTTGCTCAGATTAGATACCCCTAAAAGTTATGTTTAAATAGCCTCATAGGGAGTTAAATGTAATTTGACCTAAAATGTAGATAATTTAATGGACAATTTTGAAAACAAACTTTTACTTTTGTCTTTAAAGTATAGTGTCACACTTAATACAATATATGTGAGGTCTGAAGACGTCGTCTCTCAGTTAGATACCTTTCAGCTAACGACTAAACACATATTCCAAATGCTATATGCTGAAATCCATTCATTTCTTATCAATATTATTAGGAAAATAGTAGCAACTTCACAATATTTAATACTTGTAACCATGTATAAACCAACTTAACCTAATTTTATACACTTGATTGAGAGTAATTTTGACAGAAAGAATTAGGCTTAATCAGTATAATGAATCTTTCAAATGATTAATTCTATCCGCCCATTTTGATCGAACATTTTTCCTCGAATTAATCGGAACCTTCTTTTTCAAAAATTGACTCTCCAAAAATGTAGTGTTTAAATAGTTCTAAGTTTGTGGGCCAATTGCAAGGTTATGCAAGATCACTTTCACTAATTAACTAACGAATTATATTTGTCGTGTGATTTGTATAAAAATTTTAAAAAATATTAATTAAATGATAAATGTAATATAATTGTTATAATTGCATATATTATTGGTAGGATTTGGTTAAGTAGGATTTAAGTTAGAATTTTCTACAATCAATAATATATGTATTTTTAAAGCATGAATACTTCTAAAAATATTATTTTGTTGTGTCATATCGGACAATCATTTTAGATACTTCTCAGGTTGGAAATTTTAAAAATATTATTAAATATATTCATATTATTTCGTATTTGTATTTATTTATCATAAATATGTATCTTTCTTTTTTTAAAAAAACAAAATAATAATAAAACTCACATGTCAATTCTGCCCAAACCACCTTTGGACTTTTCTTCTTGACTCCTCAATTCACGTACGTAGGCCCCCATGAATTTGAAAACAATATTTGTCGGACCACATTCCTTTTAAAAAATCATAGGCAATTCTTAAGGTAAATAAGGACCATGTAATATGGTACTATTGTTTTGTTTTTATTAGAATTATTGGAAAAAATTACAATTTTGGTATATTAATTCACTATAATTCGTAATTTTGGCAAAAAAAAAATTTCCGCGAAAAAATTAACTCATAATTCTAAAAGTTAGTAATTTCATGTACTATTTGACCGGCGTTGATATGATCCGTCGGAAAACCATCAAGTCTCCACGTGTCCGTTGGAGAATTTTTCACAAAGCGGATTTTTCAAGCTTCAGGTGGATTTTTCAATGAGTCATATATATTTGGGTCAAATAGTGCATGATTGCGAATTTTTAGAGATATAAACTAATTTTTTGACCAAAAATTTTTGTATCAAAATTGCGAAATATGGTGAGTTGGTATACCAAAATTGTAATTTCTGCAGTATTATTGTACTTACAAAAGTCTGTAGTGTTTGATTAAGTCTATGGAATTTGAGATTTGACACGGTCTTTGTAATCCTACTAGGGTGAGGAACACCGCGCCAGGTGCGTTGGTTGTGTCTGTAGATGAAGTAATTTTTGTTAAAGCGCAAAAGAATGTTTATACTTTATACCATAATATTAAATCAATGCAACCTCTGTATGCTTATAATATTTGTAACCATATTAACCTTTTCAGAATACAAAATTGGAATGCGATGTGCTATCTATAAGCAATCAAGACATTTAATTTGAAACAATGTTTAATAAGTTGCTGAATAATCTACGAGTGAATTTCAATACAGTACTATATACAATCAGGAATATAGCTTTCTCTGTCCGAGAAATGCATTGTTAGTAATTTATGCCGACTAATAAGAACATAAGAGTTGAAAACAAGCGCGAATATTATATCTTAATTAACTAAAGCAAGAAAGACTAAAAGTGCATAATTAAATGCTGAACTTTGTATATTCATAATTTCTGTACACATTGTTAATGTTATACAAAATTACTAAGGATATATAACACATCTCCTGCAAAAGATGTTGGCAAAAAGGCTAGTAGACAAAAGTGTATTTATCTTTAGTAGGTAACATAAATATTTACATATTTACACTCTACACAAGATAGATATACCACGGCAAAACTATTGATCTTCAGATGACGAGGCCGCATTTGAAACAATCACCATTCCCGATAATTCTTCAACAATTTGTGAAGTATTTGATTTCGAACGAATGTAGTTCCCACAAAATGTGGAGTATCCATATGAAAGTTTTTCTATGTCGATGTACGATTAACAATGATTTCGGATTAAATTTCTATGTAGATTAGAATATAGAATTATTAGATTATATTTGTTTATCATGATATGCACAACGAAATCATTCGAGTTGATAAAATTAAAAAAAATATTAATATTTCATTAAATATTTTATTATTTAGAAATATAATGCATACTTTTTTTCCCCTCAATCTTCAAATTTTTGGAGTAAAAGGTTCTTATGACAATTGCCTCGGATAAGATTCATAAGCAGTACATCTCTCGATAAGATTCATTAGATAGTATATATATAAATATTAACTTACAAATATCTACTAACATAACAATAAAAATTAATTTAAAATATATAAATATAATGAACTAATAAAATATTGTTAATATAAATAGAAACATTATTAAAATTTAATATAAAAAAAGCTAAAAAATAGACCCACTATTCAAGCCCACTAAATTCAATAGGTCAGGCCCAACGAACCCATTAGGCTCAACTCGTTAAAAATGGGGCCAAACTGATTTTAGTGGATTCTTGGGCTGAGGTAGGCCACTACAATTCAAAACAAGCCTAGCCCAGGAGCAACCCACTTTAAGATGGTCCCAGGCCCACCTAACCCGCTACAATGGCGGGTTTAGACGAGCCTAGATTGGGTTGTCCACCCCAGCCCATTTGACATCTTTACCACCACCGTCGTGCTGCTTCAACTGATGAACATCTCTCAACTCATTCCATAATGCTTCTGTTGTAGATATTAGTCCACTCACATCACACAATTCGACAGATTCCACGCACTCTGGGGCTCCTCCCCCAACTGGTGATGTTCCATCCTCTAATACCAAATCTCATACTATAGTGACTCGTTCCATGAATGATACCTGGCCGAAAACCTAAAGTCTATCATACCTCCAAATACCCCTTGTCTCATAGTGCTCTTATTGTCGTAAACTCACTTCTAGAGGAACCTAAATATTTTACTCAGGTCAACAAGGATGAAAAATGGCAACAAGTGATGCTAGAGGAAATCAATGCTCTTGTTAAGAATCAAACTTGGTAATTGGTACCAACAGATCCATCTATAAATATCATTAGAAATAAATGGGTTTATCTAGTTAAATAATGATCTAATGAAAGTTTTAAAAGATACAAAGCTCGTCTCGTGGCCAAGAGTTATTCTCAACAACCTGGTATGGATTATGGTTACACTACTTTCAATCCCTTTACCTTGACACTATTGGGCTAGTATTATATTTGATTGTTTTAATAATTGGTCTATTCGACAATTGAATGTTAAAAATTCATCTTTGCATGGCGCCTTATCTAAAATGTTTATATGCATCAACCTTAGGGGTTTGTTGATCAAACTAAACTAGATTTTGTGTGCAAACTACGCAAATCATGTTATGGTTTAAACCATACACCTCAATCCTGGTACCAAAAGTTCAACACCTTTGTTCAAATATATGCTTTAATTCAATCTTCTCAGATTCCTTCATATTCATCAAACATATTGATTATCATATTCTTATTCTTTTAATCTATGTTGATGATATTGTTCTTACTGAAAATTTTAATTCTCTTATTTAGAAGTTTATTCTGAAAATTTCTCACAAGTTTGATATAAAAGGATCTTAGTTCACTATCTACATCCTTGGTATGGAAGTTTCCACTCATAAAGACAGACTCCTTCTTACTCAAACCAAATACGGTGCCCAACTTCTCTAATTGTAAGGAGTCAAACCACTTTCGACTTCACATTCTGGAGTCTAGTTAAATTCCAATGACGGCGATATACTCGCACATCCTATAGAGTTTCGTCAACTTGTTTGAACACTTTAATATCGCACCATGACACGCCCAGATATTTGTTTTGTTGTCAATTCCATCAATCAATTCATGTATGTTTCTCGTACCACTCATCTTCTTGCAGCCAAATGGATTCTCCGGCACATTAAGGACACTCTAGAACTTGATCTTTCGTTCACTCCTTGTTCCATCTTTATCTTGATTGGTTTTTCTGATATTGATTGGATGAGTTGCCTCCATACTCATCGGTCCACCACTAGATATATACTATGTACTTTGGATCAGATCTCATCTATTAGCGTTCCTCCAAGCAACTCATTGTCTCTAAATTAGGTTTGGAGGTTGAAGATCGTTCCTTATCAATATCTCAACTTATTTTAATTGAGAAAGGAGATGAAGTTGAGATAGAATTAAAAAAATATATAATAAATGGGTAATTTTGAAAAAATAAGAATATTTATGTAATTACGTGATTTTTTTTTAAACATTAATAATCCACATTATATGCCAACTCAAATTTTGGAGGAAAAATTAGGAGAAATCCCCAAATTTATGCCACGTTAGGGAAAGGATTATAATTAAGAAAAATTGAATAAAAAAGGATGCAATATGACAAAAATAAAAGTTCAGGACCAAAATCGCAAAATAAAATTTACACTAAAATAAAATTTCCGAAATCAGAACATGTATATGGCGGAGAGGCAGGATGCTGATGGAGTGAGGCCCAAAACCGGTGGAATGGACACCCCTCAACCACGATAATATGTGCGACGCCCGCTGATGAAGAAGAATTCTGGTTATTGGTCGTATTAATTTTATTAAAATATTGGTGCTCAAAATAATTAAAATAAACATAAGATTTTCTAGAATAATCCTTAGAAAAAATCTTGAGATAATTTTATAAGAATTATCTAGATAAATATTGAAGAGTAGAAAAATCTAGAATCTAATCATATGCTAAAATAGGTCATAAAAATCTAGAATTA
>JBBMKE010054476.1:0-18264 GCA_037834125.1 Lippia alba | reverse complement strand
ACTATGTAGTCAGAGAGTTTAACCTGCAGAAAAATAACTCAGATAAGCCAAAACACTTAATTGAAAAGTGAAGCAAAATTCGCTAATTTTTTAGCTATAGAGTGGTCATAGAAGACGAATGTTGAATTTGCTAACAGAACCATCCCAAACCCTTGATGCAATAGCTCCAAGATTCTATTTTTTTTAAGCCTTTTATCCACATAAGAAGAGGTGAAACAGAATGTAGCACAGATCATTATCTGATGCAAACCATTTACATTTATAAAAAGCGACAACAAACGTAAATGACTGCAACCATAATTAATTTAATGTTGAAACCAATGATCTTAAAGACAAGTACAACACTTGGTTTGAAAGTTTATACAGCGTCTCCATCAGTTACCTTAATGAATTCCTGATCAAAACAGCCTCCGCCTCAAAGTCCCTTTCTCTTAGCCTCCTTCATTCTGCGAGCACGGGATCGTGAGTGAATTTTAGTTTGCTTCCTGATAACAAATCCATCCTTGACCAATTTCGTAATGTTTTGTTCTACATCCAGAATTAGGAACATGTACCATAAATTAAAACTACCTGGGAACATAAATTAGAACTACCTGGGAATTGAATTAAGAACAATACTAGCCACCCAACATTACAGAAAAAAATATAAGTACCACAACTTTACTAACTAAATCATGATCCTCATACAAATAGGGAGTCAAAACATTACTGTTCCAGCTTCCTATTCACATTCTTCTTATGAAGATTAAGAAACAAACACATATCAAACTCATTAGCTAGCCACAGTTGTCGCAATGATGCATCACATCTGTTTCCTATTCTCCAATTACTTCTTCCCCCTCCCAAATCAAAATTACAATACAAATGCGAAAAACCTAAATTACTCAAACCACTAATGTACCAAGTTCCGCAATAGAATTCAGAATGAACAATTAATCAAAATTTACCATTTTAGAACAAAAAACAGCCATTACAGACTATTTCCGGCATTAATTCAATCCAATGAAAACCGACGAGAGTAAATCATTTCACTCCGAACCAATTAATCCATCGAAATCATCAACTAAACACAGATCAGCCCAATTTTAAATAAACAAATCAGCACCTATTAGGTAAAATCCACAAGTATCCGTAAAAGGATAAAACAGAAATCACAGGTAAAGAAAGATAAACAGTAAATATTATGCTTTTAGCAGAGATCACAAGTAAAGAAAGATGAACAGGATTGTACATGAAAACACAGAAATACTGAATCATTTTATTGATAAAAGTCCCTCAACTGTAAAGTCATTACATCAAAGTATCAAACTACATAATCCCAATATGAAAACTAAGAAACAGAAAAAGAAAAAAAAGTCTCTCACAAGAATGGATTTCTAGCTAAATCACCTCAAAACTAACAAAGTTTCCTTCTTGAAGACAGGAATATTAGCCTACATCTTCAGCTATCCTACTATTTCCAACAGATATTAAACGATAAGTTTAATCTGAGAAAATTCACCAAGTTACCGTTGGTAAAAGAAAACATATACTATCAGAAACATTATCTTAGCAAACATTTACAAAAACAAGATCAATGAAATCCATCAAAACACAGCTGAATAACTTAATTAAAAAACAATAGCATGTAAGATCTTACCTTCAAAACATCACTGCTCTTCAAGATCATGTGCAGACTTTAAAAGACCACTTTGTAGGCTGACGTAAAAACAATGAACCAACATGAGAACCACCCAGTTATAGATTAAAGCAGTTAATAATGCAAGTATTAGCTTATTAGAAAACAAAAACTCAGGCTAATAACAATGCAGTTTTCATAAGCATCATCAAAGCCATAAATCCTAGAATTATAACAAACACAAGGGCATACATCACCAGAAGACTAGTATACATTTCTATAAGTTTACCTGAAGCTTTTGCACAGAGTATCTTGAATATGCGCTAAGCTCTTAAAGAAATATTTCCAGAGCAGAGTTCCTAGCTCCTACGTTCTCCAGCTTGACTGTATAATGAATGATATGCCTCATCAATTTAAGAAACTCAGAATAAACAAATTTGCAATTTTTGGTATACCATATCTAAGCAAAAACCTATATTACCAGAAAATTTTACCTCTTCTCGGTCTAGACCTACCCATTAATTTATTTTGTACTTTTATCAAGCAAAAATAAGTTCACCAAGATTTTTTGAGCTGAAATTTTGACTTAAGAACGAAAATTTCCCTGCAAGTTTGATTAACTACAAAATTTTCTTTTAATATGTGCTGAGTCTTAACATTACTTAAATTTCTATAAACATCAAACACTGACCAGCATAGGCTCTTCGAAATGAATTTCATTAATCCAAACATATACAAATGCATTTCTAGACCGGTGCTTTCAGTACAAAATGTGTATTTGTTCATCGACAAGATGCCTAAAATGCCTTAATGTTTGGAGGTCATTAAATGATATAAAGCTGGGATCTTTAAAGAAAACACCTTTTGTTCAAACACAAAAAATATAAAGAACCTCATTTCAGCAGGCTTCCACAAATGGTTGAGTCTCCAATTTCATCTAACAAACACTTTTCCAACTTCAAATGAAGCAGAGTACACCTAAGAAGAAATTGAGCATATCCATACCTAATAGAACGTGTATAATAACTGAGTATGAACAAATTGAGCAAATCTCATTTGAGGCTTTCAACTTTCACAGATCCGAGTCTCATAACTGGATGCATACATATTATCTAGCATAATCTATGAAACAACTAGCGTGAAATTAAGCTACGAAAACCTCACCTCAAAGCTCTCTCGAATGAATCTTGACAAAGCTTAACTTGAGTTGCTAGCCACAAATCACAACCCCACCAAGCTTTTCTCCAAAATTCTAGCTACAATCATACTCTACATATGTGCCCCGTCGAAGCCCATTCTTACAACCGAGCTATTTCCGGCTTCATAACACACATTCAAGAAAAAGATTTAGGGAAAGTGTGGTGGCTCAAATTTTCAGTGAGGGAAAGGCTGAAATGAGGGAGGGAAAAGGATGAAATGAGGGAGGGAGAAGCGGGTCTCAAACTTAGGGAACAAATTAGGGCATGAATTTTCCGACAAAACATATCGTCGGAAATCGTCGCCGGAATAAGTTCAAAGGCGAAACTCAGCGAAAGTGTTGTCTGATTTTCATATAGCCAAATTAGGGACTCTTGCCAGCTAAAAAAACCCACAAATTTTCAGACCACATTTCGCCGGAATTGCGTCGCACTTTATAGAGTTTTCAAACCAAATATTTCATCGGAGATTAGTCGGAGATTCTCAATCAATTTCAGACGAATTTCATACCAGTTTTCGTCTAAGTAGTAATATTGAAAAATAATTTAAAATTTCAGACGAAATTTCGTCGCTATATTTCATCTGAATTATAAAATATAATTATTTTTAAAATATAATTTTAGTTAGTCGGAATTTCCTCGCAAATTCATCGGAAATTTTGCATCTCATAATAAAAATGGAATATTACAAGTTTCGTCTGAATTTCGTCTGACTTTCGTCGAAAATTTACAGACGATAAAGGTTCGTCTGAAAAGTTCGTCTGAAATTACCTGTTTTTTTAGTGAAAAACAAAACAATTTTTTTAAAAATAATTTACGTTATCCAAATTCTTCTTTTTTTAGATTCTGGACCACGAGAGTTATTTCTTTTGATCTCTATTTTTTTACCCATACTGGTATTGATATGTACCCAGATTTCGTTCTTTCACTATCAGCTGAAAAGATTGAAGTTATTTATCAAATTCTCTTTATAGATGGTTTTTTTGAATAAAGAAAGAAAAAGATGTTATCATTTAATGTTTGTTGTACAATCACAAAAGAACGTTTTTTCTTCTCTTACGTTAAGTTAAAAAAAGTACAGAAATGACTTTGAACTGGCGAGAACCTGACGAATCACTACAACAGTTCATTCACCGAGTTCTAGCCAGTTCACACAAAGTTTTTTATCTGATATGCGATGTACACTTTTCTGTTCCTATTCGTAAAAACTCCCTTTTTGAATTCAATATTCAATTATATGAAAAGGGAAATGAACCATAACTGTGTAGTCCTATTCCTAATAGAATGATGCCAGCATATTCAAATTATAAGAAATCTATAAACGCCACAATTGCCAAATTTGTCTTTCGAGACCCACCCTACAATATGGGGTAAAAAAGCCAAAATAAGTGATTTTGGCCCTTATAAAAAGAAAACGGATTCTTAAACCCCTTTCACGCTCATGAAACGTCGAGGTACTGCAGAAGAAAAAATAGCAAAATTCGATCCAATTTATCGTAATCGATTAGTTAACATGTTGGTTAACCGTATTCTGAAACACGGAAAAAAAATTATTGGCTTATCAAATTCTCTATCGAGCCATGAAAAAAATTGTTCAGACTGCAATTAGAGCGTGGGAGGACATTAAGAAAGCAGTTGCCGAAATCTTCTAGAAGGTTTGTTTGAGCTTGATTAGGCCCGTTTTCAAGGCATTGAGCATTGAAAAATTGGATGGATTTTAAATATTTTGGCCTGCTATGATGCGGCCTGGTACTTCCTTTTTTTTTTTTTTTTTTGTTTGGCCTTTACTAAAGCCATGTGAACGTATTTCAATTTAGATGACTTCCCGTTTGTTCTATTACGATTGATGTCCAATAGCTTTGATAGTAATAGCTGGATCTACTACTACCTCATCCATTACTACTACCTCATCCATCGAATGATAGGCTCCGTTGGGCAGTCAAGTTTGGATCACAAAGGGGCTTTTCAAGTTGGGGGCCATTTTCCAAACTTTTGATCCTTTCTTTAGTATCAAGAGATAGGATAATTTTCCATACCCATTTTCCTTCCTCAAAAGATTTAGGCTTGTCTTTTTTGTTGTAGGCTCTAGCTATTCTTATCTTCGGACCTTATATGATCCAAGGCCAATAGCCTCATTTCATCAAGACTATCCAATTCGGCAAACATAGTCTAATTGTAGTCTCCTAGAGTCGAGTTATTTTGATAGGCTACTCTGAGAAACTTAATTGTGATCTCCATTGGAAGTACGGCATCGTGGCCATAGGTTAAGGTTTGGAAGCCTCGCCCAAACCACCACTATCTCAATAGAAACTTCCTCAGGGTTGAAATTGGGTTCCCATTGTCTCATCGTAATGTACTGGTCAGCTACCGGATCATCCAAGAGCACATGGTCATAATCTTCTTCACTTTCAAACGTAACCTAGACAAAAGTCATTGCCTAGGCCAGTAAGCATAAATGGTGATTTCAGTTTCCAAAGTTGGCTTAGAAGTCTCACTATGAAGTTGTAACCCAGTCTCTTACCCAAGCACTTGATCCTCCAGGACAGCCTCATCCTTCTTTTGCCTTGTCCTCCGCTGATACTCTAATAGTGGGGCAGTCCTCCCCTTTGTCGTAATAAAGTTCTTCCTCAGATGAGTACTCCTAGTGAAAGCGGCAACTATGAATTTGTCCACCACTCCGTGGGTGAGTTCCTATTCAATTTGCATCTCGAATTCAATGTATTCATATCGGATATATTCTTTCTTTTAAATAATTTCATGCTTACTTTTACATAAATACTGATACGGTTTGATCCCACTACCTTGCGTGGCAATCTTCCATGGGGACATGTGTCCTTTGACTGACATTCTTCTACCGTCTCACTCAAACCTAAGAGTTGGTGATAGTTATCACGATGCATTTTACGTGCCTTATACGTCATTGCCACCACACCACGATGTGTTTTTATTTTCTTTAAAATGTTAAACATTTTATGTTTTTTTATTGTTTAAGTTTTTTTGTTTTCTTTTTTATGTTTTCTATAATTTAAAAAAAAAAATTCATGCTCCCTATTAATTAAAATAATATTTTTATTTAATTACTTTGTTACATTTCTAACCTTGCACATGATTTCCACAAATCTTTTTTGTTACCTAGTTAACTATGGTATCATTATTATTATTATTATTATTATTATTATTATAATATGTGAGACCATTATTGAATGTTTTCTTAAATTATGAGATTATTTTTGAATTTTCGAAATGAGTGAGACTAATATTATAAGGGTGTAAATTGAATGAGACTAAAAATAAAATTTCCGTTAAATAACTAATTATCCTTTTTTCAAGAATTTCATTATTCACTTTTTATTCATTTATTATTGCTATTTTTTTATGATGGGCTGCGAAGTGGAATCTGTTAGGTTTCACACCATAAACGTAGAAATTGAGCCAAGGAAAATGTTACTCTATTAAGTGCAGAGGGAAGTTAGAACGTTGAAATAAAAAAAGAAAATAATAAGCTTTTTTTCTAATAATTTTTGGTTCTTTTTTTTCTTGTTTTTTTTCTTTCTAATAATGGACTTCATATCCTTCAAATCATCATTGACTAAAAATTTAAACAATCTTATCATCCTTTGATTGATCAAAATACAAACGCTAGATATTTAAATATTTAAACTGAGTAGAAATTTGGATCGATCAAGTGGCCGATATGGTTTTATATTGAATCTGAAGCTCAAACCGAGGAATCCTATGATCGAACTTACACCGTCATCCATCAAAGTTGATTCAATTGTCAATGGAGTTATTCGTCAATTTTGCGACAAATTATTTCACGTAGTGAATACAAGCGGTGTCACCGGCCATCAAAGACGGTTATTGTAACTTGATTCAGGGAGCAACTACTTTTCTCACTCTGTTGGGAAGAACTTGTCTCGGCATGAAAGCTTCTTGACTTTATTACAAACGCAGGTTGCTTTGGCTGAGGAAGCTCGACAATTTCACTTCTCAGCATTGACAGCACAGACGACACCGATGGCCGATCTAGAGGAAGTTCCTGGACGCATAATAGCCCGATATGTATGCATCTCACCACCTCTGCAGCTTCATAGCCTGAACTTGATATTCTTGGATCTATTGAGGAAGCAACGTCGTCTTCATTCCACAATTGCCATACCTGAGAAAATTTTCAAGTAATTTTAGTGAATTTTCATTGGATACGGTTTCAAGAATCATAAAGTTGTGAAAATATGAAGTACAGACTTACATGTGCCAGAAGATTCAAAGAACGTTTGCCATTGTAGAAGTTTGTATTCCTTCTTCCAGTAGCAATCTCTAGCATCACAACACCGAAACTAAAAACATCTGATTTTTCTGAAAATCTTCCTTCGATCGCATATTCAGGTGCTATGTATCCACTGCCAGAGAATCATCAATTAGCCATATATATCTCATATTCACATATGGAAATGGTAACCTGAAAATCAGGATTGTCTGACAAGATATATTACTTACTATGTTCCCACAACTCTTACGGTGCTAATGTGGTCTTCCTTGCTGTCATATCTTCTCGCCACACCAAAATCTGAAATTTTTGGGTTCCATTCATTATCCAGCAATACGTTACTCGGTTTAAGATCTCTATGCATAATTTTCAATCTTGAATCCCTGTGAAGATATAGCAGCCCGCGACAAATTCCTTCAATGATGTTGAGACGTTTGCGCCAGTCGAGGATCTTCTGAGAATGGTCTAATAGGAATATATAATCAGAGAAAAGAATTTGATTCAATCTACTGTAATATCAGTATGATTAGAAATAAAAACTCACTCGGATAAAAAAGTTTGATTCAGTCCCCTGAAATACTTACCAAAGAGATAAACGTCTAAGCTTTTAGAGTTAATCACATTTTACCCTCCATGATTTTGAAAATTCGCAACTACCCCCCTAGAAGATAACAACCCCCAATGAAACATCTTATGTTTTTTTAAAAAAAAAAGGCTCACTGCCTCCCGCTCAGTTTTTTAAATGAGTTTAGAGTTAAAAAGAAAAAAATACCCATTCATATATTTCCCTTAATTAACGGATGTGCAAGCTGAAAACATAATTAAAAATTTTGGCATTTCCCTCTCAAACACAAACCCTTGTTCTTCCGATGGATTCTTGGTAGAATTTGGCAAAATCAACAAGGATTCCTACGATATCAACAAAGCTGGAAGCTCACAAGAATCTCTAAAGTGTTGATTGGTCAAGGTATGCAACGGATTTTAAGGTTTTTCGTGTTTGTTTCCCCTAAGTGTTACCATGTTGTTAATGGGTGTTATATTCTTCAATTTGTTGCCTACTGTTGTTGAAATTGCATGTAAAGCTTATAAATTTATGTGATTATGGAGCCGCTACAGTGCAATTTTGGACTTATTCTGTTGGCATACTTGGTGTTGTGAAATGGTGGGTTCCATGGGTATACTTTGGTCCCTACCACCATGTTAAAATTGTTTGTTGTTTTCAAAGTATGTTGTCTCTTTACTGTGAGACATGTTGTGAGCATTTGTTATTTTTTATCAGCCTAAACGTGTGGTCCATGTTTGGTAAAGAAGGGTTTTTTTTGTGTTGCTTGGTTTTTACCATAAACAACTGGTTCTTATAGTTTTTTTTTGGTCTGAATTGTAGATGGTTGAGATACATATGTGGATTGGGGTTAAGTTTGAGTATTGTCCAACTAGGAGTTATGTTGGTGGAAGATTATTTAAGAAGTTGGGTGTTAAATTGGAGGATCTAAACTTGACAAAGTTGTATGATGTGAATGAAGAAGGTGGTGGTGCCCGTAGCTCAGTGTATTTCTACTGGAAAATGCCAGGACACTCATTGGAGGAAGGTTTGAAGAAGCTGATGCACTATAGATTTGCTGATTAGGGGATAAGTGGGAGTGATGATCCGCTGGTGTTCTATACTCAGGTTATAGACATTAATTGGTTTACATTGAACTCTCAAGGGGAGGTGCTTGAGAAGGAGACACAGTCAAATGTGCAGCATGAAAAGGACAAAACAATGGATGAGCTGATCAACTGTATAGCCTTCACAGTCAACCAAACAGATGAAGAAAGGACTTCACCACATCTTAATAGGTTGTAGGAAGCATTGGTTGGTGATGATGAACTCAAAAAGACCAATACTGAAAAGGGGATGGTGGTACCCAAGGAAATCAGTTTACCAATGAAAATAATGATGGGGTTGCTAAAACTCATGGTTTAGACAATGAAAAAGGGAGTGAGCTAGGTTGGTACATTCATCACTGTCCATGATGCATCCAGACCACAACATTGACTATGGTCTTGCTGGCGCAGACTTCACTCAAGAGGAATATGAATATGGAAACTTTAGTAGGTTCAGAGTTGGTGACATACCTACTACTGTCCATGAAGATGGGCCACCAAAAGAAACACAAAAGAAGCCACAGAAGAAGAAGATAATGCAGAAAACAAGGAAGGCCCAAAAAATAAAGAGAAGCCAAGTAAACCGGCACCTCCTTCTAGACAAAGCAACAAGAAGACACAACCTACAAGAAAAAGAAAAGAAGTTTCATGCAGTTAGTACAGAGAACCAGAGATATTTGGTGAATCTAGTAGGTCTGAATTTGATGATAGTTCAGATAATGATTATCATGATGCAGCAGCTCAATTATCAAGTGACAGTGATGGTGAAGAACAAATTTCAGATGCAATGTTAGATGATTTGGAAGACTCTGAAGATCATGACATTCTTCTTGACAAGAATCCAATAAAGGCACAATTGATTGCCAAGTTGAAGAAGATGAAGAACAAAGAGAAGCTGGCTAAAGCTACACCTATCCCAGAGACACAATCCGCCCCTACTACAGAAGATGTGACATGGTACAGTGATTGCAATGAAGATGATGGTCCACATCAACTTGATGGACACAATTCTAATGGAGAGAAAAAAGACAATCTGTGGTTCAGAGAAGGTACAGATTTGAAGCTCTTCAAACCATTTGTGGGCCAACACTTCTCAACAGCTCAGTGATATAGGGAATGCTTGAGGGAATACTGTGTGAGGCAAGGCTTTGATTTATATTTTATCAGGAATGAGAATGCAAGGATCACAACAAGGTGTCTTTAATAAGAAGTGCACTTGGAGGATCCATGCGTCACCCATACAAGGTAGTTCAACCTTTCAAATTAAAACTTTGAAATGTGAGCATGTTTGTTGCAGGACTTACTCAAACAGGTTGGCAAAAACAAAATACCTAGCTGGAAGAGTTGAGAAGCTGGTGAGGGAGAATCCTTGTATTGATGTAGAGACATTGAGGCAGACAAAGAGAAAGGATGATGTTGATGCAAGCAAATGGAAGGTTGCAAGAGTGAAGAAAGCAGCACTTGAAAAGATCCATGGTTCAGATAGTAAACAACATGAGTTGTTGTGGGACTACTGTGAAATGGTGAGGGCTAAAAATCCAGGAAGCAAGATATTTCTAAGAAAAATAGAAGGTACTGACCATCCTATATTTGAAGGAATGTATTACTATTTAGGGGCTATGAAAAATGGTTTCCTTGTAGGTTGTAGGCCTATCATACAGCTTGATGGTTGTTTTTTGAAAACTGTTTATGATAGTCAGTTGTTATGTGCCATAGGGAGAGATTGTAATGATAATATGTGGTCAATTGCAATGGCAATGGTGCCAGTTGAGAACAGGGCAAACTGGACTTGGTTTTTGGAGGTGTTATTGGATAATATAGGCAACTCAATAAGGTGGACCTTCTTGAGTGATAGGCAGAAGGGATTAGTAGTGGCTATCAAGGAATTATTTCCTCAATCAGAGCACAAATGTTGTGTCAGACATCTATACCAGAACTTCAAAGCAAAATTCAAGACCAATGAGTTGAAGGAGTTGTTCTGGAAAGCAGCTTCAACAGGCAGTAAACCTGAATTTGAGAGGGTGATGTAGAGAATAGAGAAATCTGATTCTAAGGTGGATGAGAGGATCAAGAGTGCTGCAGAATGGATGAGGGAGATACCACCTCAGCAATGGACAATATCACATTTTGATTTACTCTGTAAGTGTGATGTTGTTGTTAATAATCTGTGTGAATCTTTCAATGCTTACATACTTGTTGCCAGAAGCTTGCCTATCATATCTATGTTTGAATGGATAAGGACAAAGATTATGATTAAAATTCAGCAAAAAAAGAACATGATGGATAAGTATCAAGGCACAATTTGTCCAAACATTATGAAAAAGATCAAGTTACAAGAGAAGTTTGCAAGAAACTGTTTTGCAACCTACTGTCGTGGAGCTGATATGAGATCCATCATGTTCTCAATGTGTACATAGTAGATCTTGACAAAAAAATTTGCTCTTGTGGGATGTTTCAACTCTGTGGTTATCCCTGTTGCCATGCAATTGCTGCAATAACTGAGAGAAGGGAAGATATAGAAAATTTTGTAGATCCTGTCTTCACTAAAGCCCTTGATTTAAAGGTTTATGAAAATATGATACATGGTGTTTCGGGCCAAGATGAGTATATTCAGACACCATATGTGCCACTGAGAGCTCCACCTATAATTGTGAAGAGGGGCAGACTTACTAAAGCAAGAAGGAAAGGTGCAGATGAAGTAAGGGTTTCAACAAGAAGAGGCTTAACACACACCTGTCAAAGGTGTTTAACAACTGAATAACAGAGGCTCTTGCACTAACCCACCACATCCCAAGTCCAAGTTTTACAAGGTATCATTCATTTGTTCATTAAGTCATAGTTGTGTTGTCAAATATGTACTAAAGTTTGTATTTTTTATAGGGAGAACCACAAAACCAAACTGGAACACTGCAGGACAAGTTAGGCTTCAAAACACCAATGCTTCAACTATGGTAAACAACAATGCATTGCTAAATTAGGGTTAATTAATTTTACTTTAAACCAAACTAATTCAAATATATTGGTTAGGGTCAGCAAGCTGCCCCTGTGAGAAGGTCCAGAACACATGCAAGCAGACACTCTTTAAGACCATCTACAGCTAAAAATTGATGTTCAAATATGTAGATATGGTGTTCTTTTTTTGGGGTGAATCTCATGATCAAATATGTAGTTATGGTGTCCTTTTTTATGGGTGAAACTGATGATCAAACTTATGTATATTCAGGCCATAAGGACTAAGTTTTGTCAAACTTGTTATGGTGTTTTTGTTGGTCACAGTGTTGCTCAACCTTATGTATATTTTTGGGATTGTGTAATTATTATCACTGCACAGTGTTACCTATTTTGGGTGAAATGAATGCATATCAATTTATGTTATCTATTTTTTATTATGGAACTTGTATCATTTACATTCCTTTACTTTGTGATATGATCAATGCATCATTAATACCAATAGGTATGCTCTATAAGTTTGTGCACACAATCCGTATAATGCATCATTTTTTTGGGTATGAAATGAAATAAGAAGTTTGCATCAGTCACTGCATTTAGTAGATAAAATATAAAGACACATTCATTGAATAAACAAGTTAATTGTTATAAGAGAGATTAGATTACACAAACTAACAAATATTACACTAACCCCCTTCACCATAACAACTTACACAAAGATTATACAAACTACCAACTATATTACACTAACACCCCTTCACCATAACAACTTACACATCTTACAATTTCATCCAAAACATGACCATCATTGTGAAGAAAACAACAGTGAATACCCAGGAAACATGTAAAAGCCCCATTTGTTTCATTCCTTGCTAACCCATGGACCATTGATACTCTTGAACCCACACCACCAATGTCTCCACCATCGGTTTGTTCTTTGACATTTGATTGGCGAAACCCTCATTCCCTCCATCAATTTCAATTGGGAATCCTCTGTAGCCTAGGGTAGCTTTAACCGGCTTACACCAATGAAAAACCTTGCATTGTAAATTCTTATTAGGGCAACAATAATAGAGTTGTCCGTTTGAAGCTTTTTCTTTGGATTCAACATCTTTAATTTCACACTTTGATGGGAATTTGCAGTAAGGTGTGCTACCGTACCTCAAATCGATGAAACGAGCATTTTCGGGATGGCGATTTGAAGAAGAAGACCCCATTTGCAAAACCCACACCTCCAAGCTTCAATCTCAACAAAAATGCAGACAACTGATGTGAAGAAAGAGAGAAAGAAGGCAAATTATATCAGAAAACAATAAGGGTAATTTGGATATTTCAAATGCTTTAAATTGAAAAATCGCGCATACCACTCTCACAAATCTATGCGTGAATCTCACGCGCTGCATTAAGGGGGAAACGTGCTATTTAAAAAATTTCACAAGGTGTGGCTTAGAGAATTTCCAATTTATAGGGGGGTTAATTGAAAATTTTTATTTTCAAGGGGGGGCCTGAGGTATTTTCCCCAAGCTTTTACTACGCATGTATTCATATACAACTATTGTCTCTTTACTCTCAACGCAGCAACCACGGGTCCAGTTTCAAGAATCCCATGCAGTGCCATTACAAGGGCTAAATCCAGGCAAACAAGTACAAATTGGCGAATCTTGCGAGTTGCAATTCCCATAAGCTCCGCATCTGCCGGGGGTTTTGCATGTATTGCTCGACAAAGTGTTGCCTTGTGCTGTAGATAAAATCAGACAAGAACAGGTGATAATGGCGGTTAACAGAAAATTAGCCTAATTATAATGCAATTAATCTTTATTAGAAAATTACTGTGTATCCTTCTAATTTATGTTCCATTAATAGTCCCTTCATTTACTAATGGTTCCGTCATGATTTTATCTTGTGATTCCGAAAATACCTTTTATTATTTTTGTAATTTTTGAAATTGAGAAGGTCATTTTTCTTGGAGTATGTATGTTTTTGTCTTTATTGTCCATGGCAAATCCGCCATGAATCTTTTCATCATCCATGGCAAGTCCGCCATAAATTATCATTTGTCTGGTTCAATCTCTATGAACCTAAATTACCCATCAGGAAGAATTCTTTGTCGGAGATCATCATTCTATCATTCAATCAATCGATGTTTATTTTACATGTGCTTTCATTCAAAGTCAAGTTTTTCTCTCAAATCTAATCTTTTCTCTCTTATTGAAATTACGGAAGTTATCAAGAATCTCTTTGGAAAGGAAAGGAAAGGATGCAGATGTTTGGAAAGAATTAAGCCGTGCATTCCAAACACATGCAGTTCAATCAAGTTCATCAATTCTGACGTGTGAAGTCCATCAATTCTGTGTATGAAGTTCAAGATGAACTATATAAAAAAAGAATTTTATAGTCCATCTTGAGGGGAGCTATTAAGAATAAATAATTCTTATTAATATATTAGTTAGTGGATAGAGAATTTTATCAGTTTTTTAGATAGAGGTATTTATCAGTTTTCTGTCTTTATCTATTTATGTTACTATTATCTAGGAATTTCTCTGTATATTTCTTGTACTTTATCTTTTAAAATGAGAAAAATAATTATTCAATTATGAAAAGTTAACAAGTAATTTCAAAAATTGTGAAAAATACTTAACAACGCAAAATCATGATGAAGTCCTAACAGAATGGAGGGACTAGAACATAAATTGGAGGGACCGCACTGTAATTTCGTGATAAAAATGAATTGCAGTGTAATTAGATCTAATAGAGGGCTAATTCAATATAATTTTTCCTTTACAAATATTCAATTCTGGAGCCTGGACTGAAAAGTCTTCCTCCATGGTTGAAAATGGTGATCATAAACACGCGTGGACGAAGTAAGAAAATGCAAAATGACAAATACTTTGCTAGTCCTTTCACTGTCTCGATCAATAGGGATTATTATATACTACCGAGTAAAATTGATCAAATAAGAACATCTGTTATGTGGTTACAGTGCTTGAAGAATCTGTGAGCGATTTGTCTCTATTGGCAACCCAAAGGACATCTCTTTCGGAGAAGACGTGGAAAGTGCCCAATCTGAAAATTGACGGGAAGAAACTAGAGACAATTGAATTGGGATCTTTGATGGAAAATGTTACACTATTAATCTTTCCCTTGTTTGTCCCATTTAAATGCAGAGCAAAGTTTGACGTTTGAAAAAAAAGATCAGCTTTTTTTTTCTAAAGGGCATCATGCCCTTCGAATCATTATTGAGTGAAAATGTAAATAACCTTATTATCCGTTGATTGATCAAAATATACTCGCGGTTGAGATATTTAAATATTTATAAACAACTTAAAACTTTTGATTAGGTTGCCATTCAGTATGGTTTCACAGCTCAAGCAAAAATTTCCTGTGATCGATGCCTTGACGTCACCCGTCAAAGTTGATTGTATCATTGTTGTTGAATATGTTTTCTCAATTTCGACGATGAGTCAATTAATTTAACATCTAAACAACATCTCTATGTAGTGTATCGGTGGTATCACCGGCCATCAACGACAGTGAGTGTAATTTGATTCACTGAGCAACTGCTTTTGTCACTCTGGTGAGAAGAACTTGTCCCGTCATGGGAGCTTCTTGACCGAATGGCAAATGCAGGTTGCTTTGGCTGAGGAAGCTCAACAATTTCACTTCTCAGCATCGACAGCACAGACGACGCCGATGGCCGATCTTGAGGAAGTTCCTGGACGCATAATAACCCAATATGTATGCATCTCACCACCTCTGCTAATTCATTGCCTGGATTTGATATTCTTGGATCTATTGAGGAAGCAACATTGTCTTCATTCCACAATTGCCATACCTGAGAATACTTTGGGTAATTTTAGTGAGTCTGTATTAAGACTAGCAATTTGCAAACTTTATAGCTTTCAATGTGCGATATTTAACATCGAATACAATTTAATGAATAAGTTTTTAAGGTGACAACAGCGTAAAACATGAAGTACAGACCTACATGTGCGAAAAGATTCAAAGACTAGCAATTTGCTATCTTTTAACTTTCGATGTGTGACATTTAATTTAACATCGAATACATTTTAATGAATAAGTTTATAAGGTGACAAATAGCAGAAACTATGAAGTACAGACTTACATGAGCCAAAAGATTCAAAGAATGTTCGTGATTGTTCCTTCTTCCAGTAGCAATCTCTAGCATCACAACGCCGAAGCTAAAAACATCAGATTTTTCTGAAAATCTTCCTTTGATTGCGTATTCAGGCGCCATGTATCCACTGCCATAGAATCATCAATTAGCCATAAATATCACAGTCACAGTTGAAAATAGTGGCCTGAAAATCTTGATTGTCTGACAAAACATATACTTACTATGTTCCCACGACTCTTACGGTGCTAATATGGTCTTCGTTGCTGCCATATATTCTCGCCATACCAAAATCTGAAATCTTTGGGTTCCAATCATTATCCAACAATATGTTACTCGGTTTGAGATCTCTATGCATGATTTTCAATCTCGAATCCCTGTGAAGATATAGCAGCCCGCGACAAATACCTGCGATGATGTTGAAGTGTTTCCTCCAATCAAGGATCTCCTGAGAATGGTCTGACAGGAACACATAATCAGAGAAGAAAGTTTGATCAACCCACTGTAGTATTGAACAAAATGATTAGAAAAACAAAGTCGAAGTTGAAATACTTGCCAAAGAGAAAAAAGTCTAAGCTTTTATTAGGCATGTATTCATATACGAGCATTGTCTCTTTACTGTCAACGCAGCACCCCAACAGCCTGACAAGATTCCGGTGTTGGAGTTTCGAGATAAGCATAACTTCATTCATAAATTCCTGCATCCCTTGTCCAGATGCTTTTGAAAGCCTTTTGATTGCAATTAGTCTTCGGTTGGCCAATTCTCCCTACAATTGCAGCAATTTCAGCTATTCGTATTCAAAGAACGCGATACTAGAGTATGATTTTTATCAGTACAGAAAAACTCACACTCAAATGAATCAGATTAAGAGAATTCACCTTGTAAACAGGGCCGAAACCACCCTTCCCAAGTTTGTTAGCCTCAGAAAAATTGTCGGTTGCATTGGCAAGTATCTCAAATCTAAATAATGGTAAATCTTCAAGATTAAGTTTGTTCAATGTAACTTGAAGTGAGGAATCAACTGAATATGATGTGCCTGCTTTTCCAAGAAGATCACTTTTTCTTTTTCTCCCTAATATAGAAATTGAAATTACATGAGTGAAAAGGTTGCACATATTGCCGAATTCAGATACTAATGGTACAAACTAACGGCACCTCTTCTCTTAGCCATCCACATCCACGAAAAACAGGCAAATATGCACACGGAAGTGAATCCAACCACTACGGTTATTATCAGTATTTTCCTAAAGCCTTTCTTACGATCTGCAACAACATAACACCAAGATCAGCTTCTAAAGGACCTTCTAACTATTGTTCATTACATGATAAAAGTTCTCAAACAATAAAACTTAAATCACCTAGTTCGGAATACGCCACACGGAAAAAAAATTCAGAACCCAGCAGGCCTGCAGATTTCTGCAAGTCCATCAAAGTCCCTTTCCAGAACAAGCAGTTACCAATACCAACTTGCGAATGATATGCATAGGCCATGCAAGAACAGTTCCTCAAGCAAAGATCTCCACATTGGTTTTCAGGGGCGGGAAACCAGTCCGTGTAGCCCGCTATCTTAATCATCCTAAGCTTCACAAACCCGTCTTCTCTGCTCCCATTGTTCCTCTGATCACACCCCAATAATACCCTCCTCCTGCAACCATCGGTCCAGTTTCCAGAATCCCATTCGGGGCCGTTATTTGGGCCGAATCCAGGCAAACAGGTACAGATCGGCGAATCTTGCCAATTGCAACTTCTGAAAGCTCCGCATATGCCGGGGGTTTCGCATGCATTACTCGACGAATTGTTGGCTTGTGCTGTGGATAACGTGGGACAGAAAGAACAGTGGATAACGGCGATTAACAGAAGAAGAAATGTACTGTTTATCGCCATGGTTATTATTGCGGGCATTATTTAGCGCGATTACAGCATACTTATTTGACAATATTCTTTTGGTACTTATTTTACAATATTCAGTTCTGGGTTGAACAAGTCTTCTTCCATGGTCGAAAAAGGTGCTCCAAAACACGCTTGGACGACAAATCTTTTGCTAGTCCTTTCACCGTCTCGATAGGGATTCTTTGGTATTAGTCTTCGGCTGCGCCATGGAAAAAGAAGATGTTAAAGATCCCTTTTGTCAAAGAATATTGATACGACACGAAACCTTATCAGTAAATAAGATGCTTTTAACCAAGCGTGGCGATCAGATCAAACC
The DNA here is from genome assembly GCA_037834125.1 of Lippia alba. Lineage (NCBI taxonomy): Eukaryota > Viridiplantae > Streptophyta > Magnoliopsida > Lamiales > Verbenaceae > Lippia > Lippia alba. The sequence goes on along the minus strand of JBBMKE010054476.1, from coordinate 248 downwards.
CTTAATTCCTCATAGAAATAAGTATGGCTGCTATGTTTGGCAGAAAATTCTTGTTATTTTGTCTCGAATTTTGTGGTGGATCCAAATTATATCTGGATCTGATAAATTTACGGTGCGACCCAAAAGGAGAAATAGAATTAGTATTAGGGTTACAGGCTTGGAAACTGGTTTTATTATTGTTGGGTTGGGAAACACAAGAAGTTTCTTAGTTTGGGGGAAAGCTAATTTAGATTGAACTTACTTAGTAT
>JBBMKE010053533.1:0-18284 GCA_037834125.1 Lippia alba | reverse complement strand
GTAGCATCTCGATGTCGGCAAGAGTTTTCTTACGAAGTTGTTATTTATACCCAATGTTTTCAAAAACAGACCGGACCGGCCGGTCCGAATGACCCCCTAGAACCGACTGTAACCGAACCAGTTTAGGACCGAAAGAACTGGCGGTAACCGAACCAGTTTAGAGCCCAAAAATCCGATCGGTTAACCGAAGGTTTTTGCCCTGAAAACCAGACCGGACCGGACCGCCGGTTTATGAATTGACTGAACTTTTTTATTTTTTATTTTTGTTAAATCTGTGTTTTTCTCGTCCCAAAATTTGAATCATATGTCATTCACTAAATCTTCAAAACTCAAAAAAAAAAAAAAACACCATCAAATATAAAATTTTGAACCCCAAGTCTAATGCGTGTCAATCTATGTAAGTGCCATGCCATGAGCCACCTCTATTTTCATCAGAGAATAGAGGGAAAAAGAAATAGAGGCAAAAGTGAAGAAAGATCGATAAGAAATCGCTTACCGAGATGAGATCGAAGAGAATGAAAGTCTTGTGAGGCTGAATATTGATAATGGTTAAGTAATTCAAAAGTTTTAAGGTTTTTAGCCTGATTGTTTTTGGGCTGGGCTTCTAAATTTTACTCATAATAAATGATAATTAACTTCTTTTTTTCTTTTTGTTTGGATGATTGAAAAAAACGGGTAACTTCCATCACGAAAAAGTATATAATGAGACTCAAAATAGATTGAAGAAACAATCTATGTGATGGAAAAAAAGGTAACCTATCAAGTAACCGGTGTAGATGTTTACCACTAGTTTATTTACTTTTAATTTAGTATAACTAATTAGGTTCATGGGTAGAACAATGAGTATTCTTTAAGAGCATTCTTGAAGCACAAAAAGTGTCTTTTAAGCTTGGATACACAACCACATCCCAACAAGAAGCTCAGGTTTACCTCCATTTTCGGATCCAGGAAGTGAACATGTGAATCAACCTAAGAATGGTTCAGTAGGCAAATCTGTTGTTGAAATTGGCATAGATAATATGGTAATTAATAATGATTTATGGATAGTCTTAGAAAATAGCTCTATGATGGAGGAGATGTTGAAGAACCACACTAGTACATTTTCTGCAATGTTGGATCATATGGAAAAGAATCATGAAGAACTTCTGAATACCGTTATGACCTATTGCAGGCCAATGATCACTACGGAGAAGCAATATCTTCGTCAATGGATTCAGAAATTACCACCCAAAAACCTTGACCGTGTTGTGGAAATCATCGGGCATAATAAGCCTGCAGAAAAATTTTCTAGTGACAAAGTTCATCTTAACCTGGATGAAGAGGACAATGTTACGTTGTAGAGACTCTATTTTTACGTTAGAGCAGTCAAAGGCAGCAGGTTATGAAGATTCAGACAAATTCAAACGATCAATGGCCTTTTCGGGTCAATCCCAGGTTGTAGCATCTCGATGTCGGCAAGAGTTTTCTTACGAAGTTGTTATTTATACCCAATGTTTTCAAAAACAGACCGGACCATCCGGTCCGAATGACCCCCTAGAACCGACTGTAACCGAACCAGTTTAGGACCGAAAGAACAGGGGTAACCGAACCAGTTTACCTAGTTTGGGGCTCGTCTCACCCTGTTTTTAACTTATTCAATCTATTTTAGACTCATTTGACCATTTTTAAACCTATTTCACCCTATTTTTGATATGTTCGACCTATTTTAAATTCATTTGATTCGTTTTTTTGACTTCTCAACTAATTTCAGACTTGTTTAACCCATTTTGCTATTTTTTTACTTGTTCTGCCTACTTTAAACCTTTTTGACCAATTTTGAATCCCATTTGACCTATTTTTTGACTTGTTCGGTCCGTTTCATACATATTTTTTTTTCTTTTTATCATGTTCCACCTGTTACGAACATATATTTCCAAACAAGTCGAATATGTAAAAAATGAACATGATAGGTTTAAAATGAGAGTAAAATAAATCAAATGAATCCAAATCACATGGACAATCCAAACTCTGCACCCACTTCAGTCAACAAAGGCCTGTCTTCGTATAGAAGACATACTACCACTTGTAAATTCCAGATAATCCTCATTGTCCGAACTAGTATCTGTATGCCGATAATTGAAATCACCAATATTATCATTGGGTACCTAAGATTCGTAATCCTTTGAGAACACAATTTTCTTAAATTTCCACTCAAATCTACATTGAAGCAGTGTCTGAGACGAGTGATTCCAGATTAGGGCAACCATCGAGAATCCTTTGAACGCTTTTGTTCGTCAATTTGTTCCCCAAAAATTGGAGGTATTTTAATAAGCTCCTCCAGTATTGGGAAGTTTTTAACTACTTCTGTCATGCCTTCGCTATTTAAATACATATGTATGAGCCGAAGACATTTCAGATGAAGTGACCTTTGAGAAATGAAAAAAAGCAAGTCATTGCCACCACTACCCCCAAAGTTGATATTAATTAACTGGCCTTGGCTGCGATCCACATCCAATATTTGGCGGGCCATTTTCTCCAACACAAGTGCTTCGTCCCAACAATCACCGTTACATCCCATGTCGATGCACCGCCGCCACATTGTCGGATGCTGGCACACGCTCCACCATGCAGCGCACACTTTCTGTGCCGTCTACAATAGCTGTTTCGCGCAACTTGTACAGAATCACCGCCGTTACCTCTCGAAACTTTTCTTTTTCTCCTTAAGCTTACGATTTCCAGCGTTTGGATTTTATTCAACCTAAGTGGATTTTTAATTAAAATATTTGTGAGTTTTAAATTACAAGAGCATGCATGGTGTGCAAACCATATAAAATTATAAATTGAAAAAAATATTATTTATATTTTGAGAATACTAGAAATGTATTTAAATTGGATATTTTATGCAACCAAGTAGATTTAACTTAAAATTTGTGAGCTTTTAATTACTAGAGCATGTATAGCATGCAAAGCCTGCAATGGTCAGCTGGCATCTTAATGTTGCTCCCAAACAAACCAAAGCCTAATTTTTCTAAACTCCGTCACTAACAACACGTTTTCAGCTCGCGTGGAAAGAAATCTTTTCCAACTAACGTAAAAATCGCGGTAAAAAGACAGTCTTTTTCTTTATTTCTCTGTCAATCTTCAATTGCTGATTCTTCTTCCCCATTGTTTTTATTCTTGGGCACTTTTTCTGGTGTCCCTTTTTCTTCCTTCTTGCTAGCATTTAAGCATGCTGTTAATTTGATGCCCTTCATGTTCTCTCTCTCATAGTGGCACACCATTCTTTTATGCGGTGAAGTTGGAAAATAAACTTTGGCAAACCATTCACATTGTTCTTATGTGATCATCACCCAGAGTATTTGCAAACTATGTAAGAAAATAAATTGAAAAATTATTTCGATGATTGAAAAACACGGGTAACCTCCATCATGAAAAAGTATATAATGAGACTCAAAATAGATTGAGGATTTAATCTAGATGATGAATGGGTGACCTCCACATAATGGGACTCAAAATAGATTGAAGAAACGGTTTAGATGATGAATTGAAAAAAAAAAAAAAAGGGTAACCTATCGAGTAACAGGTGTAGATGTTTACCACTAGTTCATTTACTTTTTAATATAGGGTAACTAATTAGGTTCATGAATATCCCACAACCATCACTTTTACATCCTACTTTTTCTCATTCTCTTGCTTTCCTGGCTCAATGCTCACTTCCATTTGATTTGTTTTCCATTTTCTCCATCACCTTTCACCCATAAATAGGTGTGCTTCTTTCTTGACGTGTCATTTTTAGTCATTTCTTAAAAATTTACCCAAAACTCTTTTTTTAAATAGGTGTGCTTTTTTCTTGACGTGTCATTTTAAGCCATTTCTTAAAAATTTACCCAAAACTCTTTTTATTTATTTATTATTATTTGATAATTAAACACTTATTTCTTACAAATGTAAAACTGCTAAAGTACTTAAAACTCATTGAAAAGCAAACAAAAATACGATAATTCATATATCTCACAACTTACCTACACGAACCGCCACCCTCGCGTGCTACCTCGTCACTCTCTCTGCCTTTATAGCTCGGTGTCGTCGCCTCCATAATACATAAGAGTTGCAGGCCTGAGAATTATCGACCGAACTCTTCTATTTCATAATACATACGAGTTGCAAACCTGAGAATTAACGATCAAACTCTTCTGTTTCTAATATTTCAAGAGAATTACCAATCGAACTCTTTTATTTTCCTATCTTTCAAGATATTTTGCAGAGTTGTTTGGTATGTCATCAAATCTTAGGGGATCAAACGGAAGACGTCTCACTAGCTAGGACCTGATCTCTTCGATTTCTACGCGAGTGCACTTGCTGAATTCATCTCACGGGATGATGACCTTGTTCCTTTTCCTTATCAAACATCTGGCTTAGATGGAAATCCTCATGGAATGGGCAGGGTAAACAATTCAACTAAGAATAATCGTGGAACCAAAGATACTAATGGTATTAATGGTTCCGCAGTACTATTTTCTAATGGAATAGGAGCTCAATTTTCAGATTTCAAAATAGAGAGTACTTTAAGATCTTTGTTACAAGAGTGTGTATGCACTCTAACTAAGGAGGTTGATGAGATGGTAAAACCTGTTCACTATAGTTGTCGGTTAAGAGCATTCTTGAAGCATAAAGAGTGTCTTTTAAGCTTGGATACACAACCACGTCCTAACAAGAGGCTCAGGTTTATCTCCATTTCCGGATCCAGGAAGTGAACATGTGAATCAGCCTAAGCAGGGACGGAGCCAGGATTAACCGGGGGGGATTTATAATGTAAAATAAAAAGGGATAAAATTAAAATTAGGGGGAGCGAAAATTCAAAAGTAAGGGCGCGAAAATGAAAGGTTCCTAAAATATATATGTAAAAAGAATTTTTTTTCAAAATTTAGGGGGCGGGGGCCACCCCCAGCCCCTCCCTTTGGCTCCGTCTCTGAGCCTAAGAATGGTTCAATAGGCAAATCTGATATTGAAAATGGCATAGAGGATATGGTAACTAATGATGATTTAAGGATTATCTTAGAAAATAGCTCTAGGGTTGAAGAGATGTTGAAGAACCACGCTAGTAGATTTTCTGCAACATTGGATCATATGGACAAGAAGCTTGAAGAACTTATGAATACCGTTATGACCTATTGCAAGCCAATGACCGCTACGGAGAAACAATATCTTGGTAAATGGATTCAGAAATTACCACCAAGAAACCTCGATCGTGTTGTGGAAATCATCGGGCATAATAAGCCTGCAGAAAAATTTTCTAATGACAAAGTTCATCTTAACCTGGATGAAGAGGACAATGCTACGTTGTGGAGACTCTACTTTTACGTTAGAGTAATCAGAGGCAGCAGGTTATAAAGATTCAGACAAATTCGAACGATTAATGGCCTTTTCGGGTCAATCCCAGGTAGTAGCATCTTGATGTCGGCAAGAGTTTTCTTACGAAGTTGTTGCTAATACCCAATGTTTTCAAAATCGGACCGGACCAACTGGTCCGATAGTCCAACCAGTGACCGACGGTAACCGAACCAGTTTAGGGCCGAAAAGATCGGTCGGTTAAAGGGTGGTTTTGGCCCAGAAAATCGGACCGGACCGCCTGTTCATGAATTGGCATAATTTTTTTGTTTTTCATTTTAATTTTTGTTAAATCTATGTTTTTCTCGTCCCAAAATTTGAATCATGTTTCATTCACTATATCTTCAAAACTCGAAACACAAAAAAAACACCATCAAATATAAAATTTTGAACCCCAAGTCCAATGCGTGTCAACCTGTGTAAGTGCAACGCCTTGAGCCACCTCCATTTTCATCAGAGAAGAGAGGGAAAAAGAAATAGAGACAAAATTGAAAAAGATCATAAGAAATCGCTTACCTAAATGAGATCGAAGAGAATGAAAGTCTTGTGCGGCTGAATAGATAATGGTTAAGTAATTCGAAAGTTTTAAGTTTTTTAACCTAATTATTTTTGGGTTGGACTTCTAAATTTTACCCATAATAAATGATAATTAACTTCTTTTTTTTTTAGAGCAAAAGGAACTAAGATTTATTAACTAATCTTTCGAGTTAAAAAAAAAGAAAAGAAAAAATCTTTTGATATATTTGTACAGTAAATAATATATATTGGTTTGGTGGGAAAATATAATTTTTTGTACCAAATCGTGATTTCTTTTTTTAGAAATTGAGTGTAGAAAAATTATTTTTTATTACAAATATTGAAAATTATAAATTTATACGCTTATAATATTAAATTTCTAATTTATATCTCTATAATATTATATATCTAATAAATAAAAAAATTAATTAATTAATTATTACGTCATACCGGTTGGACCAGTGGTTAAACCGATCGAACCGGTTGAACCGGTGACCAGTAGCCTATCAGTTCGCCCTCCGGACCGGGTTTGAAAACGTGCTTATACCCTAGAGATGCCTCAAAATGTGTCCGGACTGCCAAAGGCATTTTACATCAATAGTTTCGGTTGTAAATCTAGTGCGAAAATAGACATACTAACTATACAAATCGGTGTATGTACAACGAGAAGGATAACATACAAAGTTGAGTCGAATGAAAATTCCATTTTTGTCTTAGAAAAAAAAATAAAAATAAAAAGAAGAGTTTGACAACCCACCACACCAAATTAAACTACTCTAATTTGATTTTGCATTATATCAATTTGGTATATACTTACTAAGATATTACAATAAGGAATGTATAAAATAATAATAATAATAATAATAATAATAATAATAATAATAATCATCATCATCATCATCATCATAATTCATACTATATATTAATCGCCAGAGGCAAATGTGGTCTCTTGAACTCTAAAAATATTTTTTTCTATTTTTTATTAACTTTTTTTATCCGATTTTATATCTCACAAGTTCTTTTAACTTCACTTATCTCTTATTAATAATAATCTATACTATATATTAATCGCGAGAGGCAAATGTGGTCTCTTGAACTCTAAAAATATTTTTTTATTAACTCTTTTTATCCGACTTTATATCTCACAAGTTCTTTTAACTTCACTTTTCTCTCTTATTATTTTTCTTCTTTAACTAATCTTTTATTTCTTATTACAGTTCTTTTTTTTTTAATTTTTATCGCTTTTCAATTATATTTTAAAATTTTATAATTATTAATATAATATTATTTTATGCAACCATTCATTTATTAATCAGAATGATTATACTAAAAATAATTATATATTTAAATTAAAAAAATTTAATTTTGATTATATTTATATAATAATTATTTTTATTACTATACATTAATTGCGAGAGGCAAATGTGGTCTCTTGAACTCTAAAAATATTTTTTTCTATTTTTTTATTAACTCTTTTTATCCGACTTTATATCTCACAAGTTCTTTTAACTTCACTTTTCTCTCTCATTATTTCTCTTCTTTAATTAATTTTTTATTTTTTATTACGATTCTTTTTTTAATTTTTATCACTTTTTAATTATATTTTAAAATTTTATAATTATTAATATAATATTATTTTATGCAATCATTCATTTATTAATCATAAAGATTATACTAAAAATAATTATATATTTAAATTAAAAAAATTTAATTTTAATTATATTTATATAATAATTATTTTTATTTGCACATGTATAGAATATGTAGTAACATAATAATCGGCAACCAATTTTACTTACCTGTCTATCTAGAATCTTTTAATACTAACTCCACATTTGAAAAAAAAAAAAAAAAAAAAAAAAAGAAGTAAATTTTCATTCAAACCATATTTTGCACAAACCCCTTCATCTCTCTAAATTCTTGTCGGAATCTCGCAATAATTGAGGGAGATCTGTGGGCTTCTGGAGCAGCGAGTGGCTCCCACGTCCGGCGACAAGTCGTTCATTTGGCAGAGGCTCCAGCACTATTCGCAGTTCCCTGATTTCAACCATTATCTGGCCTTTATTTTCGCCCACGTTGAGGTAGATTTTTTTTTTTTTTTTTGAATTTGTTTGTGTTTACTTGGTGCTTGAATTTGATGGTGATTAAAGTTTGAATTTTCTTGGTTTTGTAGTTGTTTAGTGCAATTTGGTCTTTGTCCTGTCAATTTTGGTTGAATAATTTTTAACGCATGGGGAAGAAGCTAATTTTGGAAGTCTATGGCAGTTAGGGTTTATGACGACTCTCTGGGGTAGGGAATTATTGCGTTATTTTGGCTGTTGCTATTTAAGTAACGAATTTTTCTGAGTTGTGTATGAGTTTGGTGTAATCGTTTTAATGCAAGTTAACAATGAGTAAGAACTTCATCATTTTCAATTTTACTTTATAGTCCGGTATAATGAGTAGCTTTATTACTATTTGAAGGAAAAATGCACAAAGTAACTGAATGTATGGGTTCTTGAAATGTCATGAAACTTTATACAAGGTGAAATATGCGGTAGAAGAAGTTGAAAATATGAGTATAGTTGGGTAGTGAATTCTTAGTGAAAGAAAAAAGGGGTTGCCTTACCATGGGCATAAAGTGTGATTTCACTACCAAGTATGCATATAGTTCAACTTGTTTGAAATTCTCGGACCCGTCTGAATCTAATAATGGGGATTGAACCCAATTATTTTGTCCTGGGAGCGTGGTGTGTCACTGATGAAATCTTGCCAGCAAATACTAATAATCTACATATGAGCCTAGTAGTTACAAACTTCTGTTCTTTTGGCCAATGATTTTTTGTATGAATGACATATGCAGCGGGGTGCGGTAGAGGTTAGGCAAGCAGCAGGGTTGCTCCTGAAGAACAACCTTAGAAGTGCATTCAAAACCATGCCACCTGCAAACCAACAATATATAAGGTCAGGGTTGTTGCCTTGCATGGGAGCAGCGGATAGGCAAATCAGGTCTACAGCTGGAACCATTATTAGTACTTTTGTGCAGATTGAGGGAGTTGCAAGGTGGCCTGAATTGCTAAATGCTCTTGTGTAGAGCTTAGATAGTAATGAGGTCAACCACATGGAAGGCGCTATTGATGCTTTGTCTAAGGTATAAATTTTGCACCTTTTAGCAAATTGCTATATCTTAAAGGCCTCATGTTTTGTTTCGTTGTGACCTTCTCATTGATGTATCATATTGCTAACTCTTCATGCACCATTTAGGATTATCTGAACAAGCTGAGATTAGTGTATGTTCTTCTCTAATCTTAGGACGCAATCTGATTGAGTTCGGATCAATAGAAATTCTGTTGTGGTTATATATTTGAGTGCAATTAAGTATAGTCTCTCATAAGTGCTCTTTGGTCAGTTTATACTTTATAAAATTGATTATACAACTCTTTGATTATTCAATCATCAAATCGTTCATCCTTTTTTTTTTTGGGGGGGGGGGGCATTTGCCCTTTTCCCTGGCTACTCTTAGCTGACTATGTAGTTTGTCCAATTATAACTTTTAACTTGCCTTTCACTCTTAGATTTGTGAAGGCGTGCCCCAGGTGCTTGATTCGGATATTCCTGGATTATCTGAACGACCCATTAATGCTTCTCTTCCAAGATTCCTCCAGGTTGATTTTCCTTATTTTTTTCTGTCTCCCTTTCTCTCTACCCTCCTCCATCCATAGAGGAAATTGAAAAGTTTTTTTGAACCTATAATCACATATGCATCATGTATTCTTTTTCATTTATACATGTAAACAGCTCTTCCAGTCGCCACATGCTACACTTCGAAAGCTTTCCTTAGGTTCTGTGAATCAGTACATTATGCCTATGCCGACGGTGAGTGAAGATGAACTACTAGTTGGATTTATTACTTCTTGCTCACTCATTTAGACCTTTTTTTCATATAAAATTGGAATTTGTTGATGATATGCAGGTTCTATATTTGTCGATGGATGAGTATTTTGCAAGGTTGGTTTGTTCTTCCTAATGACACGGCTCCAGAAGTGCGAAAGACGGTAAGAATTTCTTTTAATTGCCTAGAATGGTTGAGCCTTGTTAGGTGAGTCAGATGTCTGAATCTGTGACGTGGAATATATCAGAACAGTCGTATACACATTGTTACGCAAGTTTCATTTATTTCACACTTTTTTCTCCTGTAATGATTTCTTTACTTTTCCATTGGCTCTCTGTTATGTGAATTATTTTTCCACCCCTTTTGTTATTCCTTGAGTTATGGCTAACATTACATTGAATCGGTCTAGAGTGTTCTATGTGGTAACAATTCACTGAGTATAGGGTTGGTGGATGTGAATGCCTATATAGATATTAATCTAGTTCTTGATATTGAATCATATGTTCTTTAGCTTAACTATATTATTTAGAGCTTGGTGTTTTCGACTCTTCATTTCAGTTATATATTAAAATTATCATTCGGGGTTCACTTCTTTTTATTTTTGCCTTTTTGCTTGACAGGTGTGCTCTGCATTTGTTAAGCTAATTGAAGTTCGTTCTGCTGTCTTGGAGGTCGGCAGTCTTGTTTCACAATCATATTTAAATCCTTATTATGTTCTTTGTTTAATTTCAAGAGCCCACTATTCCGCATATATTTATCAGATGCTATTACCTAGCTGATTTTGATATATTCTTTTTACTTCTCCATGATGTTTCTGAGGGTCTTTATGCTTCCGTTCCTGATACTATTTCAATTTGATTCTGCAGCCACATCTAAGGAACATAATTGAGTATATGTTACTGGTCAACAAGGACCAGAACGATGAAGTGGCTCTAGAAGCCTGTGAATTTTGGTATGGTAGCTTCTCTCCAGACATCTATCACTGCATCTCATTAGTCTCCATCATGAAATTTATATCTCAAGAATTTTGTGGAAACACTTCTCTGAAGTTAGGCTATATAATTTTGAATAAAGTTAATTTTAACATTAAATCTTTACTGAAGTGAAGAAACTTTATCCTGTTACTCTATTACAATGACAATAAATGGGTGGATTGAGCCACATTAAAAACTCGTAGAAGGCCTAGGCTGATTAGCTTTGAGCAGTCTTAATTAAATGCCGGAACAGCTTTTGTAAGTGTTTGGAGCTACAATGCGACTATACGACGAATTATCATTAATAAATAGCTCACAATGTCCCTATGGAGCAATAGCTTGAGCTAATCTGTAAATATATTGTTTTGTACGTTCTGTTGACATCTGAAATGTATACTTTCTTTCTCGATATGTGTTTATTTCTTTTAATCATTCATGTTCTTCCAATTTTTGAATAGCCCGCTCTCGCATTGTATTAAATAGGTAGCTTCTGCTAAACAGGTCTGCTTATTACGAAGCTGAATCGCATCCTGAGAACCTGAGAGAATTTTTACCATGTCTCATACCAGTACGCTTAAGGCCGCTATTAGAATTTATTACCAACGGTGTCACTTGTTTATGTCGAATCTTTTTTTTTTATCTATGTATGTGTTTATTACTAATGTATCTGTGCACCTTCTGTAGATTTTGCTCTCAAACATGGCATATGCTGATGATGATGAATCTGTTGTGGAAGCTGAGGTTTTGTTTTCTCCCTGGACCCATTTCTTTATCCTTTCTTATGTTAATGCATTATACAAAATAAATTCAGTGTGCTTCTTGTTTTTCATGTCATTTTTTCAGGAAGATGGATCTCTACCTGACAAGAGATCCGGTGCTTTTGCAATTCTTGATCTTTGCTTTAGCTATAGCATGCTTATTTAGTCCGTGTTCCTCATAGAAAGTATTCCATGCAGGATCTGAAGCCTCGTTTTCATTCATCACGTTTTCACGGATCAGAGGATGTAGAAGATGAGGTATCCATCTATATCATTATTGATTCCTGTGGATTCTTTGGGCTAGAATATGCAATACCATTGCTGTCTAGAAATAGAGGATATGTTACAGTTTGTGGATGTTGTATGTTAGTGATCTTGTTATATTTATACAATGTATTGATGGTACTGCTGCTCTGTTGTGATGGAAGGATGAAGACATTGTAAATGTCTGGAATTTACATAAATGCAGTGCAGCTGCTCTAGATTTTCTCTCCAATGTGTTTGGGGATGAGATCTTGCCCACCTTGATGCCCATTGTGCAGGTGGTTATACCGATGGCTATTGAAGTTGTGTAGTTTCTGCTCCTCGTTTGCTTCTACCGTCTTAATTTTATATATTATTACACCCTGATAGGAATTTTCCGAATTTTCCGGACTGAATGGTTGATAATTCTAAAAAATTAATTTTCAGGTTGCAGTTCTCAGATGTAATCCTTAATTGTGCGCATATGTTGGAGGTTGTGCTTAGTGTTTCATTGCTTTAAATTTCGAGTAAAGCAAGGGATATTTCCAGTATGTTCCAGATTTGGAATTCCTTGAAATTGCATCACATATGTTGTGAAAGCAGGTTTTTCTGTTGATGAAGAGTAAGGGATTGTCTGTGGGGCATCCACAGACTGGTTGCTATTATAGTCATTTCTGATATACTGTAAAATATATTCAAGAGCATAAAATGCCTTAGAAGAGTCTAAAGTCAGTTATCAACAAGTATACGAAGATCCTGAATAAGAATATTTTCAAAATACAGTATTGTGACTGTATACGTATGTGACTGACTGTCCTATAATCTGTTATGTCCTTTAGTTCATCATATCGGAATGTAGGTACTAACCGAAAATGCCTGGTGAATAATATAATGTTGCATGATAACCATGGAAAGATGGATATTCTGCCCTCGTGACGTTCGTTGATGTTTCACTTAGACGTGACTTTTTCTTTATATTCAAGTGTCACAAGCTTCTTCAACTGGTGCTTTGCTTTTCCTTGCAGGCAAAGTTGTCTGCTACAGGTGATGAATCTTGGAAAGACAGGGAAGTGCAGTTTTAGCACTTGGAGCCATAGGGGGGAGGGTTGTATTAATGGCCTGTATCCACATTTGTCTGAGGTATTGATAATGCTGTTATCTATACCCAATTAGACTAAATTCAGATAGCATGTAATGTTCTGAAAACATGGGTGCTTACATTCTCATCTTAAACTAGTCCAGTTTTCTATGTTATTCTGCCCACAGTTTTTTGCTCGAGAATTTTCATTGACCTTCCGCACTTAATTATTTTGTGTCTGTTTTAGACTCTCAGTTATACGCCCAACTGATTGCTTCGAGCATCTCATGTCATGCTGCAAATTATAATATGCTTGTCTAATTTTTTGTCCTTTCTTTTTTTTGTTCATTTCTTTCTAGTTTCACTTGTTAATACATTCTTTCCCATTCCAATTTCACTGTTCCTGTTGTTTCCCCTTTGATATTGCACTTGTCTCAACATTCTATGAGGAAGTAGAGTAGACCTAGAGATTACGTCTTCACTTTTTTGGCTGCTATTTGTTTCCCTCTAGTTATGCAGGTTCCTTTTGGTGCAATAGCTGCTTTATGTTGTTATAATGTCTAAATTTCATTCAAGTTCCTTTCATCCAGGTCCTTATAAGATGTTGAATTCAAGAAATTTTAGGAGCGTAAATCTATCAGTTGTCTTTTCGTTATTTCATTGTTGGATCATTAATTAACTTATTTAATAGTCGGATTGTGTATTCTGTCATGAAATGTCAACAATATGAGAATTCTGTGTACCACAAGGATATTGGATTATTAGACTAGTCTCTTTCTCATGTTTGCATCCTACCCAATAGTGTAAGTTTTCATGAGACAGTTTGACCCAAAATTTCTGTGAGATCTACCTGTTGGATAGAAGTAAATAAGTAGTTCCGATACTGTTTATGCCTTCTAAAATTATTGTTGAATACTCCCAATGTTTTATGAACGGTAATCCTAATTAATTGCATTGGTTAATATTCAATAAAATTCTATTTGGTGGACCATCTGTGTCTCGTGACCAGTATGAGTTAAATCAAAGGATTTCTTTTCACATTCTAATGCTTTATGAGTAGTTTCATATTTCACTTGTAGATAGTGGGTATTTAACTAATAAAACAACGTGGTTTGGTTTATATGTATGATTCTGGTAGCCAAACAGTAGTTTTACTAAAATACTTGTCAGTCCTTAATAGTCTCATATAGGAAATCTGCCAAGCACCTTTACATTGAACCCTTTAAACCTTATCTACAACGTGGATGCCTTTTTCCTCCTCTCTCTAGCGAAATAATTGTTCTGGCATTACCTTTATCTGAACTCTTCTCACCAATACAGTTTTTTCTTGGGAATATTCCAAGCCCCCTTCATCACTTGGAGCTGCCATGAAGATATTGGGGACCATTCTAGTGATGACCGATAGGCGTATGATATGTCAATATTGCTATTATGCTTTATATTCAGATAATTTTGTTTTACATGCCATTCTTTGGTTCAGAGTTCAGAGGTTGTGATATTAAAAGTCGAATACCTTATATCATGCCAATTCCTAAACATGCCCGTTATTCCATTTTCTTTCTCTAATTAGTTGCTGCTTCTTTATGATTCTTTAATCTATGCTGTGCATTTTGGACCATGTGTTTAAAACTTGTGTTTGGTATATGTAATTGGGACAGACTTTCGGGTTGCGGTATTCAGAAATTCAGCAATAATTACTTGTACAACTTTTCATCCCCTTAAGCCTGATTTTCCTGTATTGATGCCTGATCTCATTTGTTGCAGATTGTTGCATTTCTTATTCCATTGTTAGATGACAAGTTTCCTTTGATACGAAGCATCTCTTGCTGGACACTATCGCGTTTCAGCAAATAAATTGTTCAGGTAAATCTTATTATTCCTTGTTTCCATTTGAAGATTAAGAAAAATATTCGTTTAATATCGAAGACCTCTGACAAAACTGGCCAGTATGTTTTATTTCTTGGAGCTTATAGATATGCTAAAGTTGAGACATAATATGGTTGTATTAGCAATGATCAATTATTTCTTAAAGCATTAAAATCACTTACCGTTATTATAAAGCGAATGAATCCCATATATCCCTTGTTTGAAGTTATATCGGCTGATCACCCACGTTAATCTTGGGGACCTTTGTGTTCCAAGAAGTGACAGAACCTTATTTTGTCATTTTGGTAATTAGCTGTAAGTGTGAATTAAACTTTCAAGTTAATAGACCCCTTTTAATTTCATACTTAATGAATATACATTTGAATAGTATTTATTGTTATGTTAACAGACTTTCTGGAAATGTAGTACAGTTCAAATTTTGGAACCTTGAGTCGTTTTGATGTTTATAAATATTCAACACTAGTCACGTCTCTATGGTGTGGCATCGTTGATACATAAGAAGTTGTCTAGAACTACTGGTGTTTATAGTCTTTGCCGAATGTAGCATTATAGCTTCAAATGAAAATCAATAGTGGTATCTCACGATATTAAATAGACACCCATAAAAGCTGGCATCCGAGGTGTACTTATTACTTGCTTGTTAGTTCATGAGAGGCTGAACGCCAAAAACTGGTTAGGGAGGAGATCTTGGTGACTTAATGTGGAAAAATCATGTGGACGGTTACAACTACGCGTACCTTCAGTAGGGATGCCATTGTTAATATCCATTTTTTAGAAGGATGACCTGCAGACTTAGAATTTGTAGCCAATGCACTTGTGGGTGGAGTACCATCAGACAACCTTAACTTCGTCTAACTTTGAGAGTTTTGTTTGAGTCTTGCTCTTCCGATTTCTTGACTGGGTTCAAGATCTTGTCAGGCTATCATCCGACTTAACTTCTTCTACAGTCGACAGGATCTAGAGTGTCAGCAACAACACATAACTCGAGCGAACTTTGTTTTTCCACAATTTGTTGTGCCATGTTATTCTGCTTCCTCACCTGTGCTTACCATTTTGGTTACATTACTCCAAAGTATTTTTATTCACTGGTAGAGTAAACGGAAAATAAGGCAATTCTGTTCCTTAGTTGACTTCCGACACTTTGTCTGCTATATTCTAGACTGCTCATCAAGGAGGTCGTGACCAATTTTCTTATGGGTTTACTTCAAAGAATACTGGATGATAACAAAAGGGTGCAAGAGGCCGCTTGTTCAGCTTTTGCAACACTTGAAGAGGTTTTGATCTCCTCTTTTTCTCTCCCTTCTTCCAAGAAGGTGTTGGTTACTTGGTCCTAATTTTACTACGATTGCCCAATGATTTTTTCTTATAAATGCAGGAAGCTGCTGAAGAGTTAGCACCACGTCTGGAAATCATTTTACAACACTTAATGTGTGCCTTTGGAAAATATCAGGTTAACTAGTCTTCCTATCTTTGCCCTTAATTTGACTGCAGGTCCTTCGGAATTTCTTGTGAAGCTTTACAAGCTGTCTTAGCTATTTCGTTGTATTTTTCTTATGTCACATCCTTGTTTTTATATGAATGTCTTTTGTTTCCAGGGACGAAACCTCAGAATTGTATATGATGCTCTTGGAACATTACAAGATGCTGTCAGAGTGGAATTGAATCAGGTAACCCCCTATGATTATTTATACATTACCGGAATTCTGTCATTCTGCAGTCTGCCCCTTTGTAAGCTTCTTAAGAGGGTCCTCGGTTACAGGAAATTGCTTTATCAACTTGTTTTCTATTCTAAGCATGGTTACTTTCATCACTATTTGTTTGCTTCTCGAGTTTACTTTAGTGCTAAAATATTTCCCCATTTCCTTCACTTTGTTAACAATGAAAACTGCTTATCTCACTATGTTGGCAATTGCAGCCTAAATATCTTGAGATCTTGATGCCTCCATTGATTGCAAAATGGCAGCAACTGTCGAACTTTGATAATGATCTTTTCCCACTGTTGGAATGCTTTACATCAATAGCACAGGTATCTAGTTACCCTTGAAATGTGAAGCTTATTCAAGATTATCTGCTGCATCTAAGTGTGCTGTATTTAAGTTCCAAAAATGTTGTCTTTAATTGGTTACCGTCCTGGATACTCGTCACTTTGGATTTCGTGGCAAATTTCTGAAGCTTCTTTTATTCATCATTCCATTTAATGCTATGGTCCTCAGCTTAAAAAAACACTGCATGTCTATTATATACTGTGCATGTTATAAGAATATTCTTATCTGATAATTATATGGACACTAGAACCTTATGTATCACACATTTCTTGCATGCAACTCCACCCTCGTTTTTGTTATGAAGGTCTGAGGAGCCTAAATTTATATAACGATATGTTGGTAGATGGGCTATTACCATTTTATTTATGAACATATTGTTTTGAGTTGTAAATCTAGTTATCTTTGTTTATGCATTTGAACTGTACGGAATTCGGTAGTCGGCATGCATGTAGTGTGACAATGTATATCTTCTTCACTGGCCCATCAATGATCATTGAAGTAATCTGATTTTCTAGATTTATTATTATTATTTTTTTTCCTCCCTTCACTGAATGTTCTATAATTTGTGAGAGAGATGACAATCAACAGAATGTATTAACATGATCTTTTTTCAGGCTCTGGGTGCTGGTTTGCACAGTTTGCGCAGCCAGTCTTTCAGAGGTGCATAAGCAACATCCAGACCCAACAACGGGCTGTGGTTTCAATTGACATGATATATGTTTACTGAATTGTTAGCTCAAGTGTTGTGCTAATTTGTTATTGTTTGAACTACTACTTTATACCATGTAGTAATGATTTAACATTTATATTGCTTCTCTTTCCACATCTTTTGTTCTTCGCTACACAATTTCTGGCATATACATATTAGTGGCCTGCAGGGGCTTCTGTGATTCAGATCATGTTTTCACTTAATACCTGATGCACAATGTAGTAAATGTTAATTTGTCTAATTCATTTTAATTTTAATGAAACGGATGACAGATGTCTGGTTTTGACTTATAAGTATGACCCAGCCTTTCAATTTGTTTCACAATAACCATAACTTGCCTGTCCTTACCGTAACCAAATCTGCCACGTGCCTGCAGAAAGCAGAAACACTTTTTACTCTGCCCAACAGCTTTTTGAGCGCACTTTTTTCCATATGCTCATTTAATTCAGTTGATGGACCAAATCTACTCATTTATTTATTTCTCATGACTTGGCTGAGAGACCAAATGTTTGCTTTTATGTTGATCCAGCTTCAGCAGGGGCACAATATGATAAAGAGTTCGTTGTTTGTTGTTTGGATCTTCTCTGCAGACTTGCTGAGGGTCTTGGTCTGGGATAGAGAGTTTGGTAACCTTGTTCACCAGAATATCTTCTTCCTTGTGTACCTAGCGATTTTAGATTAACTTTAAACCTTTTATGTTTCTGCCCATAGGTTTAGCAAAGTACTTTAAGGGATTTTCTGTTGCAGTGCTGTATGGATCAGGGACGGAGCCAGGATTCGCGAGTCGGGGGGGGCGAGATTTTATAATATAAAATAAAAGGGGTAAAATCAAATTT
>JBBMKE010052920.1:0-18328 GCA_037834125.1 Lippia alba | reverse complement strand
AAACCGTGAGGGTGGTCCTGGGCATCAGGCACCCAAAGCGGACAATATCGAAGGGCGGGGTTTCGGGCTGTTACACGATTCCACCTCAAATTCATTGTAGATGTTTTCACATTAATTAGTCAAAGAATATCTAATCATCGAAAACATAATCTTCCTATAACAAAGTATTCATTTTTCGTTTTGGTGAGCTCCAATAACAAAGTATTGCTTGTTTCTAATTTAGTCATGAATCAATAGCATGTATTTTCACTCAGCTTGCATATAAGACTGAGGTAATGATTTGCATGTTCAACGAAGAGGCTCTTTTGTCTGAGTTTAGAACGAGTAATTTATAAGTTGTTTATTAAAACCTTTGGGGAAAAAAAATATGAAATCAGGATACCAACTATATTTTACTTGCAATTTTGGGACAAATAATTGTTGTTTAAAATTTTGACACTCTATCCAAAAAATTATTGCAATTCCAAGATTTCAATCACCGAAATCCATTCTAGTCAGCGGAGACAGTGAGTAAAACCCACATAATCCATTTTAGTCACCGGAAAACAACAAGTAAAGCCCATTGGCTTAATAAAACTATTACATGTGTCTAGGATCCTGATGAGTATCTCATAATTGAGTCCACTTATTAAAATTTACTCATGTGTACCGTCATATAATTTGGAACTCTCATCGTTTACTCGCTAGCTGTTTTCCCACAATTAAAAAAGATTTCGATAGCTAAAATCCTGAAACTGGAACAATTTTCTAAATAATGTGTCAAAAGTTTCATTAAAAAAAAAATTTGACCCAAAATTACAAGTAAAGTATAGTTGGCATCCTTATTTTAAATTTCTCCCTTAAACGCTCATAGTATTTGACAATCTTATTAAGCCCTTGGAAGCTTGTAATTAATTCCTTTGGAATGAGTTGGGGACATTTCTACAAAATTTATTTCCTTTTGCATATATATGGAGAGAGAGCGAGAGTAGCTGCGCAATTGTCTATATATATACTAATGTTTTCTAAGTTTGTAATCGTATTTTTATCACAATACAATTCTAAAAACATTTTATAAAATATGTACGTGAAATTATAAACTATTTAAAATAAGCTTAGTCAAACACCATTTGGGTTGGGTTAACCTTATCAACTATCTTAGAATCATATACATAAACTTGTTGGATTATTAACTATTGTAATTAATTATAAAAAATAAAATAAAATAATGGATATTGTATAGAAAGAGCAATACGATAAAGTATAAATGTAACTTTACAGGTATTCACCCTCTGAAATACAAATTTAAAGGAGCAACGAAAATAAGGTTTCACGAAAGCTATTTGGTGTATTAGTGGAGATTCAAATAATGGCTGGATCCTTATCTCTTTTGCTTATATAATTGCTGATAAAAGGATACCATTTAACATTTATTAGTTCTTATAATATTAACAACTAACACCACTTCTACGAAGAGTTGTAGTTCTTTCATGAAGTATAATAATTCTAGTGTTGAAATTATTGGGTAGCAAATTCATTCTACATTGGAAGATTGGATGAAATTTGTCAAATATATAAGCGTTTACCCAACTCCATTAGTATGAGGCCTTATGAGAAATGACCAAAAACAATTCCGTGCGGTGGATTTTGGGTGAATGGTGTGCGCTAACTATGTCTTTGCGAGACCACAATCATTCGCACTAGAAGGGAGGGGAAGGGTAACCATCTCTTTTGCGAGACTACAAACACTAGAAGTTAAGGTAATTCTTCCTTACGACGCGGTTCCAACAGAAACTATGTCTTTGCGAGACCACAATCATTCGCACTAGAAGGGAGGGGGAGGGTAACCATGTCTTTGCGAGACTACAAACACTAGAAATATTCGCACTAGAAGGGAGGGGGAGGGTAACCATGTCTTTGCGAGACTACAAAGTACAAACACTAGAAATAAGGACCGCTGCTAAACCACAAATGTAAACAAATCATTGAAATTAAAAACTATAACCCTACGTACTGATGAAATAACATAAACCTAAAATCACAAACCAATCAAATCTCTACCAACAAACCTCAACTTTATTAGAAATTGACACTATTACAAGTAACACATAAATCTATACCTAAATTCCCCATGCAAGAAACCAATCACCCACTAAACAAGAAAATAATTCTATCACGTACGAAACTCATCAGCAACAAGACATTTACTAACAAATCAAAATCCCATCACAAAATCATATGATTTTATGATGAATTTTCTCGTCAGCAAATGAAGTGTTCTTTTGTAACGTTTGAGTTTTCGAATTACGAATGCTGATAATGGTGATGTGGATCCGGTCCGCCGGGGCTCACTCTATCAGGCCAAATCTGATCAGTCTTCACTCTCTCAAACTGCGATTCCAGGGCCTTTCTCGCCATTGATATTTCCTTAATAGGACGAGCAAAGGTTCCTGAAGATGAAAGCAAGAGACAACAAATGAGAAGGCATGTCAAGAACTTCATGTTAGAGTAATATATATATTGCTGCATGCATTAATTGTGTATATTTCTGGGTGATTTGGCGAGATATATATGACGGACCCTTTATATAGTTGCTCGATCTCATTACGGGGATGTCACTGTATGGATATCTAGAGCATGCCAAAGTGAAAAGCGATACTGGTGCAAAAGTAGTTATCTTTTTTAAATTCACATTAAGGGGTATAAATTTGGTCCGTTTATTGTCTCATGATTTGCAGGAAATTTTACTTCAAATACAGTCCCAACAAATAATATAACAAGTTTGTAACATATAATATATTTGTTATTTATAGTCTTTCTAGAATTTTTACCTTTCAAATGATAAATATAAAACACAGGTTTTCTCAAAACAGTAAATAGATCGAATCAAATTTGAATTAGAATTAGCTATAATTTGCGGTTGGAAAGAAGCAAATTGCTGCAAGATGTCGTGGTTGAATGACATGATGTGTCCATTAGGCTACCATGCAGTTCAAAGAATTAGTCGGAAAGGTCAAATTTGTTTAATTATTTTGTGTGAACAATTTACTTGGTTTGCATAAAGTGGCAGGCTTCACGCATTAACTTTATTAAAGTTAATTGTGTGTTTAAACTCATTTAATATGAATGTATCTATGTGTTTAAACTGATTTAATATGTAGCAGCTAATTTCCGGCTGCAATTTCTCAAATTTTGATGAAATCGGACTGAATAAGTGCAAGTTAAAATATTTTCGGATTAAATTTGAAATGCAACAAATTACAAAGATAATCTCATTTCTTGCGCGACATGGGAAGGGATGAAGAAGATTAGAGATACAATTAAATATCTGTAACTAATTTCTCCTCGTATCTCTTGTTTTAGATTTCAGGTTTAAAAAAAAGAAAATTTAATAAGGCTTGACAAATCTAAAAAATATAGTGTACAAAATGTAATAAAATATCCGCTAAAACTATAATAAAAAAAAAAGTAAATTTGATTCTAACAAATTAAGATTAAAATTAAATCATCTTTACGGGATGAAGAAAATATTGTATTTATTGTAAAATTAAAATAGGCCGCCCCCTCCCGGCCCCAAAATTAATTAATAATTACTATACAGCATGGAAGGGTTTGCTTTAGAATAGACGCTGATGCATAAGGTGAAAGTCATTGAATGGACTGCATATATATCGATCTATAACCACTAATTAAGCTTCTTAATTACAAAGTAACTAAAGAAATTAAAGAAAACAGATCAGAAGGCAGCATCTCTAAATCACACTAACATCAGCAATGTAAAACAAAGTTACAGATAAGGACCACGACACTACTTTATACCCATATTAGTTTATGATAGTTTCAATGAATATAATCTTAGTTTTTGGTTTTCTTGGATTTGGATTGGTAATGGCAAAGGGGTGTGATTTAGGACCAAGATTGGGATTGAGGGGAAAGCGATTACGATAATGAGAGATTAGGATTGGTGATGCATGCATGAAGCTTAACACAAGAGCAAACTATCATATTTAATTAATTCAAATCTTTCAGTATTTATATGACATTGTAACACCAAATCATGACATCATAACATTTTTGGCGTCTTGATCTCTCATTATGACTTTTATGGGTTGATTTTATCTATACAAAAATAGTAATATAATTTTTTTTTGTTGAAAATTTGTCATATAATAGCATCAATATTCAATATTCTGCACAATGAAATACAAATAAGACTTAATAAAATAATAATATTTTTAAAAATTAAAGGATATGCATGTCACTCTGTTTCCTATTTATCACTTTAATTCTTTGCTTCTCTCTTTTGTCTCATGCATTTTTTTTTCGGTGTCAATTTATTGAGTAATTTTAACTCAAATCTAACTATAAAATTAATGTAACGAGGAATTTGGTATTTTACATATATTATGTGATTGATGAAACTTTAAAAAAAGCGATTAATCAAATATCAATCATACTAGTAATGATGCACACTCCATGCGCATGCATAAAAGTTAAAACCCATAAAATCTGTGTTTTGACATTAGTTAGTTTACATGTTTGAAATTAGTTAGTTTTGTATGTGGGTTGAGATTTTTACTTTTTTTTTAATTAAAATAAAATGAAAAAGAAATAGATTAGAGTTCAAAAAAATAGTTTGAAAATCGGTTAGTGTTGTACATGGGTGAATTTCCTCTTTTTAAAATAAAATAAAGTAAAAAAATAAATAAAGAAAAATAGAGAGTCCAAGAGACAAAACTTGATCCACTCACTTAAATATAGACTAGTAATTTTGCACACTCGTTGCTTGTACGAATTAATTATTATCTAATTGAATTAAAATTAATTTTATTAATATATATTTTATAATTATTTTTTATATAATTACTAAATTTAATAATTCTATATTAATAGCATATATCTAAAATATAAATTAAAAAATATGAGCAAGAAAAATAAAAAGCACATAACATCTTAATAAAAGAAAGTGAGAGAAAAGTAAGGTTTAGAAAAAAATAACTGAGTAAAACACGTTCTCATTGTAATTATGTGAGTAAAATAAATAAAAAAAAGAAAGAAAAAAAAAGAGACCAACCAAGAGACCATCTTTGCCTTTCGCGATTAATATATAGTATAGATGTTGCTCCGTGCACAAATATTGAAGCCGTCAATTACATAGTTGCATACTATCCCCAAAGGGAAGTTATCTTTAAAAGGCTTGCATTTCCATTTTTCCATTGCATCTTTAATAACCTGCAAACACGAACACCCTTCTCGTCCAAATAAGATCAGTTGCAATATTATAGCTGAGGTTCATGTTGTGAATAAACATTAAGAGATTAAAACTAATTATAGGATCACTCCACCCTTCGTTTTCTTCCATTATTTGTCGATTTGCCATTTTCGTTTGATAGGTAGTGCCTGTGACCTGCAGGACAAAAGCCTTTCTCAACCCAATCGAGTGTGCATCAATTCTATCTAAAAGGTTAAACGTAATGCGCTGGAAAACAGGAAAATAAACCAAGTAACCATTCCAGAGATAATTACCTGCCAAAGAAAGTTGTGGCAGCACAACATTTAGCATATTGAAATAAATCATTTAAACCTTAGATTTGGAAGCTCCCATTTGTTTGTCCTTATTATGCCATTTAAACGTGGCATCAGCTCAAGTTCTGGAAACGACAAAACATTTTGATTGGTAGCCCCATGCTTAGCCAAAAAATCGGCAACCATATTTCCTTCGCGAAAGACATGAGTCAGATGAACGTTTATGGTGCTTGAGATACTTTGGAATTGCATCAGCAGTTCCTGTAATCTCCAGTCTCCCGCAGATCCTTTTTTGATCATTTGAAGAATTATTTTAGCATCTAACTCCGCCCATATCTACTAAACTCCCAGATTGATCACCATTTTAAGTCCCTGTATTAATGCTAGGAGTTCCGCATAGTTATTAGTAGCAATTTCAATACCAGCACTGTATGCGGCCATGATCTCTCCATTATGATTCCTGATTACAGCTCCAACACCACTCAGCCCCGGATTCCCCAAACTGGAGCCATCCATGTTGAGTTTAAACTGGCCTTGTGGAAGTTTTAACCATCTAACCATTAAAACTCTAGGAATTTCTTTAGGTTTCAGCAATATGCCTAAGCATTGGGCCACATTTCCATCTCCTTTCCACCATTCTCTTTTAATGATTCCCACTTCATACAGCTGTTTGATATGCAAGAGCACTTGATTTTTAATGTTGAACGAAGTATGACTCACTCCTTGATGCTTCATTTTGTTGCGGGCAGTCCAAGCGAACCAGAGAATTATGGCAGGAACCACCACCCTAATATGCTTCATGGAGCTATAAGGAGATGAGTTACGCCATAAGTTAAGCATCCCATTAATCGTGTGCGCCTCCGAGATCTGCAAATGAAACAAGTTAGCAAAGTATTTCCACACCTCTTGAATCTTAGAATTTAAAATAAAAACATGTCCACTTGTTTCCTGTTGATTGCAGCAAACACATTTGGAAGGAAAGATTATTCCTTTACGATGAAGACGTTCATCAATAGGAATCCAATCATGTATTGCTCTCCAAAGGAAAATCGTGATCGTCGACGTCAAGTTTACCGACCAAATTACACTACACAAATCTGAACTATCCCTCGAGTCCCGCCATTTTTCCCATGCAGATTTCAAGGTGACATTGCCGTCAGAGCTATTCTTCCAAATTCCCTTATCTTTTTGGCTATTGATTATTGGAATTTTGCAAATCTCTTCTACCCTTGTCTCGTCCGTAAGCTCTAAGAGCTTTATTTTATTCCAATTTCCAGCATGAATTAGATCTTTCACTTGCTCCTTTCCAACAGTTCCAATCATATCCAATGATAAAAGGCCTTCCTTTAAGCCATGCATCATTCCAAAATGAGAGGTTCCCTTCCCCTATGTTCCAGAAAATGTCAGTTCAACATGATGTCGGATTTTGCCTAACCGCTGCCAAACTGAGGAGTGATAACTCATAACCACAGCATCTTTGGGATGAACATTACTACAATATCTGCTGATCATGTTATTGGCCCAGAGAGAATTGTTTGTACGCAAGCGCCACCATAACTCGTACGAGTAGGCTCGAACCATATCTCCAAGTTGTCGTACTCTAAGACCTCCTTCCTTAACCGGGAAGCACAATAGCTTCCAACTTGTCCAATGCAATTTCCTAGTGTCTTCTCTAGTGCCCCAAAAAATCTATTCATCAAAATCTCCATCCTTCCAAGAACCGATTGTGGAGTTTCTATAATTTGAAGAAATGTTTATTGAAATATTTTAAGAAACGTGCATTCAAAGTCAGATAATAAAAGGGGTGATTGCAAACTCTTCTATTATGCTAAAGATAAAAAAGAAGGGTAACTTACAGCAACCCCTATCCTTTGACACGTCTTGCACTTATCCCCTTAATTTTTAAATTTGCACGATTTTCCCATCTTGATAAAAGGGAAAATTGCAAATTTGGGATAGTAACATACCCTCATTTGCATTTTTGGACTTTAATTTGAAATTTCTCATTTCAAGGACACTAACTCCTAAATATTTGCATTTTTGGCCGAATACTCACCAGAACACTAATTTTTTATCGTAAAACTATAGGTGAGGTCACGTGCTGGCCTAAATCATTTTTATTTGAGTTGACGTTATTTTGCTTATGTGTAACGGTTGATTTGCCACGTATGAATTAAAACGGTTTCAGGCCTGCATGTGATTTCATGTGAGGTTTTTCGATAAAAAATTAGGGTTCCGGTTAGGAGTTAGTTTCCTTGAAATGAGAAATTTCAAATTAAAGTTCAAAAATACAAATTAGGATGTGTTACTATAACAAATTTGCAATTTTCCCCTTATAAAATGTATCACTTTATCCCTATTGGACGGAATCTTGGGGTATATTCCATTCAACTTTTCTAACAACACTTTAGCGTGATTTCTAAAGTAAATTTGTAGAAACTAGATGTCAAGTATATTAATATTATACATCAAATCAAAGTTCTCGATGCAAGGAACACAATGGTGGTCTTGAAGCCAAAATTCGAGAACCGGCAAAAGAGGAATTACCGAACAAAAATGGCGCACAAAATATATAGTTTTGTAGGCGAATCCCGACAGCTTCCTGTAGCACCCCAAAAGTAGGAACCACATCCCCGCACCAAGACCCGAATCCGATCACGAAATAATCCGTACCTGAATCCAAATCCTAGCGAACGGGTGACAAAACATACTCACTAACTAGGCGAAGCTAACTAAACAAGACTCAGAGTGCGCGGAAGCTGAAATTTAAAACCAAATAAACATATATACAATCATGCATCAAAATCCACGTGTACCACATACATTGGCCGACAAGGCCCAAAGATTCATGTACAGATGATCAGGTATTCAACACATGTCATAATACAAAATGAAAGCAGGAATGTATGTACTAAGGACCTAGACACGTAAGTGTACTCGTGTTGATACTTCTCTGCCTAGCTCCTGAAACAAAAGCCTGCAAACTGAAAAGTAAACAACGGAGGCAATCAGTCAACTGACTGAGTGAGGGGGCTAATGCACACCCGCACATTATCTACATATATCAGAGCATATATCAAAGGGGTGGATTCATGAACCAGATATACGTTTTACAAACTAAAACAAAACATACTATACATTTTCAAATTCACTACTCTGATTCATAATTCCCATAACAGAACAGAATAAATGCTCGGTGAGTACGAGCTTCCAACCTACTTCTCAGAATAGAAATAAAACTGAAATCGTAAACATATCCCAAACTCCAAATGATGGAAGAATCTGCAGATTCTAACCATCTATACATATACAAACCCCCGAGAGGTGGCTAGCCTACTACGGGTCCTTCCCGGATAACCAGAGGCATCAAAATATCATGCCTTCCTTAGCTCCCGAGGTCGCGTGTGATATCTTGGATGGAGACTATGCACAAGCTTAACCTCGACGGCCCTATACGTACCGAGGGCTCCTTACCCATAGCTCCGTTGAGCTCACATATCAGAAACATAAACAGAACCAATCTTTCATGGCTTAGCTCGCAACATAACAGAAACATAACAGAGTTTACAGAAAGGCTCACATATACCTATATATTAACTTTTCCCAAATCAAGCTTGTCCCACAAAGTCATAAATATACTAAATCCAACACTTAGTTACATATACGTATAATAGATTCACATACAGGGCATGAAAACATCACATAAAGGTCTTAGGTCGCTTATCTATACAAAGATCCTAGCCTCACCTTGCAAAATACCAAAATGTGTAGTGAGCGTGAGCACTTAGGCCTCGGGCTCATCAACAAGGTCCTCCTCTGGAAAAGAAACACAAAGAAACCCGAGACTTAGACTCTAAATGGATTGAAATAACGCACGGCATAAAAAGACATGCATGAGATGCATATGCTTAACATACATATTCAAACAAATTTCGAAATGTCACATGTTAGCACTCACAAACGCATCTTACGTACGTAAAAGTCGAACGTATCAAAATAAGCGAAAGAAATGCATAAAAACGTATAGAAAAGACATATCAAAGCATTTAGGGGTCAAAGGAATTAAACCACAAAAGTCGAAAAACTCACAAACGGACAGTAGTATCTCACACGCCCGTTTGGTTTTTTCAGAACAAACACCAAACGCCCGTGTGGGATGCATCTGTTCCCAGAAATGACTTCCCAAATGTCCGTTTCCACTTTTCAAAGGAAAACCAAATGGGCGTTCAAGTTGCCTCTATAACGATTTTTACCTCTCCGAACGCCCGTTTGCAAAAATAAGGCAAAACCCAAACGGGGGTTTAAGACGCTATTGCCTCAGATTTTGGCTTCCAAACGGGTGTTTACAAAATGAACTAAAGTCCCAAACGCCAGTTCAAAAACCTTCTGTAACAAAATTTCCCTTTCCAAACGCCCGTTTCACATTTGTTCATAAAATCCGAATGGGCATTTGTAAGAGACAGATTTGAATCTGGCGCCAATACAAACGGGCTTTTGCAAAATGAACTGAGAGGCCAAACGCCCATTTGGCCTGGAATTTCTGGGCAGAATGTTACAGGAAAAATAGGGCTCAACACCAAAACTACCATAACACTTAAATTGGTCCAAGAAAACACTCCTGAACATCAAACACAATGCATGAAATATTAATACATGCATATGCAACAAGAAAATGATTAAATGAAAGCTAGAAACACAAACCCCATTTATGTACATTATGATCAAATATGGCTACAAGCCTTTAATGCGCTCACCAACCAAAACTATGCAATAAATACATCATATGCATCCTCTAGCACTCATAAATGAAGTCACAATCAACCAAATGCATGCAAGAATTCAAAACCAAGATTTATGCAATATAATCTAACTATTCATTACATGGGCCAAAATCACACATGCACCAATTTTCATGATGAAATTATCAGAGTAGAAGTTAGAGGATCTTGTGGGGATTTCAAAACTTACTTGGGCTCACAAAAAGGCGAAGAAACGAGTGAGATATGGCTTGGTGAAAATTGATCAAAGCTTGGGCTTGTTCTTGCTCTTGCTCTTGGAAATTGTGGCTAAGTATGGAAAGTGAGGATGTGATACGCTACACACGTGCAGGTTTGTACCATGTGTAAGTTTAAATACTGTTTTGTATTTGTTTTCATACTTAATTTTTGCATTACATTCATAATTATATGTTTATTTGACTAATTTGAACAATTTGAATTAATTGAACTATTTGTTTAATCGCGTAACGTGTAATTTGGTGCATTTGATTGCTGAGCATGTTTAGCATGATTTGTTCGAGTTTTGGACTTTTATGCATGATTCATATTGGTTTTGTGCCTTCGTGTGCTTAGTTTCGAACTCAAATGTCGAGTTTTGCGTGTTTAGGGGTCATTTGGTAATTATGACCTAATTGAGTCCCTAGGTCGTTTCTTGAGCTATGGAACTCGAAATCGAGTTCTGACACTTTTGTTGCTTTCCATTCAGTAAATGGGATTCAAGAGACCAACCTTGCATTTTTATGACCTCGTTTTGACCCCCGCATCAAGTCGTATACACTCACGTACACAAAATATACCCTTGTGGGACCCATGGACAAGACTTTGGAGATTTTCTTCCCTTTGTCTCTCCCATTTTCAGATTTCATTTCCCTTTTGCCTCTATCTCCCTCATGTTTCACACACAAGAAAGAAGGAAGAAGAACCAAGCTCCATTTTCTTCCATTTTTGATCACCTCTCAAGCTCAAGACCTCATTTGTTGCATTCTCTTCACTTGGTAAGCATGTTTTGTGATCCTTGTACTCATGAGACTTCCATTATGCATTCATTTCATGCCTAACATATGGGGATCATGGGGATTTCATATGAAGGGTTTTGATGGGGTTTCATGGCATCTCATAGCTCGATGCATTTCCTTGCTTCTTGTTGCATTTATTTGAGCATTTGAGTGATATGATTGA
This sequence comes from Lippia alba, assembly GCA_037834125.1. Classification (NCBI taxonomy): domain Eukaryota; kingdom Viridiplantae; phylum Streptophyta; class Magnoliopsida; order Lamiales; family Verbenaceae; genus Lippia; species Lippia alba. Next base: position 6,866 of record JBBMKE010052920.1, on the reverse strand, counting down.
GGTTTCTTGAAGTATTTATGGCATTAATGACATGGTAGTTGATATAGGATCTTCATGCATTTATGAGAAATATGGGTTTATGGAGAATTGCTTGACTTCTTGATTTATGGCTTCCATTTGTGTTCATATGCGTATGTTTGAAGTTTGGATGCATGAACTTGAAGTTTTGGGTTGAATTTAGACTTGATCACTTGGACCCCTTTCCCATTAGATTGAGTTTGTGCATGCTTTTATGTGTTGGGATCCGTGTATGAATTTTTTGGTTGGTAATTCGCTGAGTTTTGGATGTGTTTTAGGCTAATTGGAAGTCACCTTTGCCGGTTTGTACCTTTCGTGCTAATTTGCATATGAATCATTGATCTCTCGATGCAATTTGATGTCTTATATGTTCTTGAATGTGTTATGCTGATATTGTATGAATTAGGATTGGTTTTGAGGGGTTTATGTATGTCTTTGTGTTGAATATTGGACCGGAAGTGTGTAAAATGTTTTGGACAATCTGGGAGGGATCAACGGCCGTTAGCCATTTGTTCATTGATTCCAATGGTCGTTGGAATGACAAAAATTTTCAGATGCTACTGCATCAAGTCAACAATCGTTGGAAATGAAGAAGGAATTTCCAACGGTCGTTGGTTCACCTCAGACCCACCGATCGCGTTTTTTCATCGTTTCTTCACTTCTTATGCCTTCCTAGCATGTTTCCCACCCCCAATATGATTCCTAATTTGTGTTAACATGATTATATGTGTGTCATCTCGGCTACATTCGAATTTGGAACGATTTTATTTGCATTTATTGGAAAGTGGTTCATTATGCAATTTTGGTACATTTATGCGTTTCATTGCATCTCATTGCATCCATATGCATCGCCGAGCGTCTATTTGGTTCATAATTGAGTCTAAGTCTCGGTTTGTGTCTCTTTTTTTTCAACACCTCCTTCGGAAGTCAAGGAACCCAAGGTCTAGGCGTTTGTTGCTCCTCCTTTCCATTCCTTTTTGCCTCTTTTTGCTCACGTGATGGTTAGGATTTATAGATATGAAAACTATGGCCTTAATATGGATTGATTTGGAACCCTCGCATGTGGTATGCCTATAATCCGTATAAATATGAGTGTTTTATGATATGAGTTCAAATTTTTGGATCACCTTCGGGGTTTATGAAAATTGTATACGTATGAAGCATATATGAGCTTGTTTTGAATCCAAGTACATTTTCTTTTGAGTCTAGTGAGTTTGCCCTAAAAGATGGAAATTGGTATGATTTTTATGAGTTTTTGGCCCCTCGGATTGTGGGTAAGGGAGATCCCAGGACGACCATCGGGGTCGCCGGCTATGACCCCTATGCACTTTCTATTTGAGACATACAGGTTGTTGTATGGCGTGTGATCTTGAGCCCTCAGTGTATAACTGAGGAAGGCACTTCGTGGGCTAGCTACCCCGAGTGTATATGAATCCCTATGGCTGAAAAAGGTTCGCTACCCGATCACCAAGAAGTTGTGAGGATTAAATTATGATTTGAATCTTATGAGTCTAGATGGAGAAGGATATCCGTTCTCGCCGGGTTTTATGAGTCCCTTTGATAATTATGAAACGAGTTGGGATTTCTTATATCTATATGTATCCTTTTGTTTCAAAATTCATTTTGGCTTGCAAAACCCCAACTCGGTTCATGATAGGCCCCTTTGAATTTATGCTTTGCTCTTTATATGTATTTTACGTGGCATGTGTAGCCCCTTCACTCAGTGAAGTGGGTAGACTGACCCTCGTTTCTTCACTTCTTTTAGTTACAGGTTCTCGAGCTAGGCGGGGAAGTCTTCAAGTCCTGTTGTGGTCTTCCTAGTGTAGGTCGAGTTGCATCATTTGTATTTATTTTGTGAATTCTTATGCTCTAGCACTTGTTATGAATTCAGTATGTATATTTTGGAGGATTTGGATAGTGTATATCTTTTAGGCTCGAAGCCACTGTTAATATGTTTATATGATAGCTCTATTTTGGATCCTGAGTTGCTTCCGCATGTCTGTTTTATTATTTGCACACTCTGTTCAGGGTTAGCCCCGCTTAGCCTAGTGTGTGCGTGTGTAGGTCTCCGTTCGCTTAGATTTGAGCTCATGTATGGACGTCCATTTCATATGTGAGTTTGGGTCTAGGTACGGGGGATGTGGATGGCCCACGCTAAGGCGTCACACGCAACAAATGTTTGGAACGGACTTTTTGGGCGTTCTGGCGGCTGAAACGGCCGTTACGGAGAGTCTGTGTGGTTTAGTGATTTTTTATGTTTGCTACGTATTTTGTATGCTTCTCGTTTGCTTTGTATACATCATATCCATGTTAATTATGAGTTTTGCATACCTTCCATATGCATGAAATGTTGGAAAAGCAGGCTCAGAAAACACAGCGGAACTTAAATTTTTTTTTTCCCAAAAGTAAGGTCGGACTTGCAATTCTCATACTGTATCGTAGGGTGTTTAGAAACTCACGTAGGTAGAAGCTTTCTTATGATGCCAATATCGCCTATTGGACACCCTTCATGCAGAGTTGTCCCTCGAACAGCCTTCGATAGATCCCAAAGCAGCGATCCTCTAAAGCATATCCATACCAGTCGCAGAACACGATCAAGCTAGGGAGAATGCTAGTTTTGTGGCTTCCATTTTGGCTTGGATATTTTGCTTTGGAAACTTTACTTTTCTTTTTCTCAAAAACTTAACGCTTCAAGAACGTTTGTCTAAAGAATGAGAAAGCCCCATCACTAGTATAAATACTAGTGGGGTTCGAACCCCATAAGAGTTTCCTAACTATAGCGGACTTTGATTTCTTGTTCACTAATTAACTCAATTAATTATTTAATTAAATGGAAATCCAGTCTTAACTTATTCTCCAAGTCTAGCAAGAATCAACTTTCTCTATCCTATAATAGGAAGTTGGACTTTTCACCTTTCCTAAAGTTAAAAGTCAATAGTCAATAAATAATTTAATTTCTAATTAATTATTAATTGGGTTAAGCTTGCGAAATAAAATTCTAATAATTAATTCAAAATTAATTAAAAGACATAAATTAATTAATTATATTTAATTAATTAATTCTAGAAAAGAATTCGTGTGTGGAATAAATCCACATGCCTAAGCCATGATTTAAGGGCACGTGTACACACCATGTGTCAGTGACACGTGGCAATCACGATCACATCGTGACACACGGCGAGGCATGATGCCCTCTTCGATCAATATTTTGATCCTCCATTAATCGCACTAACATCATACCATAACCTTTGTATTCTGGCATTTGTATGTGACCCCTTAGGTTCATTATTTGATTAGCAGTGATAATGATTAATTAATTCCCTTAATTAATTAACCACTTCATAGATCACATGATCGTAATCTAGCAATGGATGTGTGACCCCCAGCCAAATAACAAAATAAATCGAAGAAGCTTTCAGTCAATAACATACAGTGAAATATGACCCTCCTACACTTCCATCTCTCGATGAAGAACTAAGGCAAGAGAAAACTCTTAGAGCCAAAATATTCTTGATCTTTAAAGTTAAGTTCGTTTCATATCCATTTCGATCTCAATCTAAGAAAATCCCATTTTCTTGATGTCTTGATCTTTATCCACCTTGGCCAAGGGTTTAACTTTAATAGACTACGAACAACTCAACCAATAGGAGATCAATCTTGTTCTTGTAACAAGTTGTAGGTCCTTTATTGATTCTATTAATTCTAGATATGCCACTTGTGTAATCCCAACATAGGCTGTGGTTCAGGTGTCAGTATGTCGACCCCCTTTTGAACCCATATCAAAGATTATAGAGTTAGCTCATATGAGACATTACAGAACCTCAAGTCAAAGGATTAATGAATGACGTTATTGACCTGTGACATATTTTCTAATCTGAAACTTCATTTGCCATTTAGGAATGTTCTCATGCGGGACATCTCAGTGATGAAGTTCTTTTAATCGTCACCCTCATGTATTATAAAAACATCATCATATGTGTTAGGAAATAATGCCCTATAAAGCCAATTATATATATATTCGCTTTATACTTTTTCTTATGTAAATCACAGACAATCTTTTAATAAAATAAGGAATTAAGGCAACACTTCTTTATATACTCTTGTTTGGTTGTGTGTATACTTTGACTGCGCATGTATTAGAACCCCTAATCTAGATGACTTATAGGACTCAACCATTTAGGAGAAATGGTTCATGAGACAAGCCCTATATCACATAAGTCATGATTAGAAATCACTCTAAGCCAATGAGTCCTATAGACAATGGGAGTGTCGACTCGGCTTGTTTAAGGCTTGCTTATGTGATCACGGCCTTAAGAAGGACCACCTTGTTTCATGGGGTGTAAAGTGTATAGTTGATACGTGCGTGATACATAAGGTTGCTTACTCGATTATAGTAAGTACACTGAGTTTCCCTGTGTGAGAAGATTCCTAAATAGGAAAGGAAATTTCAATTTCTGAAAATAAAAAATTCAAGATTAGGAAATATATCACGAGTCATTGATGTGATTAACTGATCCTAAGACTTGAGATTTCATTGATACTTTGTTAGTTTACTATGTAATCTTAGGCATAGGTCTTAAAGGGATTCGCCTTAGACAACTGATTCAAGACTTATGCTGGGGTTGAACAAGTAACTCACAAAAGTATGTGAGAATCAATAAAGGACCTACAGTTACATCAGCAAGTTGATTTCTTATTGTATAAGTCATTCATATGCCATATTAGAGTCCTTAGCCAAGGCAGTAGATTAAGACATCAAGAAAAGATCTTCTTGAATTGAGATCAAATGGATATGAAATGAACTTAACATTAAGACTGAGATTATTAGGGTTCTGATTATTCCCTTGCTCTAGATCTTGGTTGAGAGATGGGATGTAGGAGGATTGTATTTCACACTAATCATTGACTTAAAGGTCCTATCGAATTGAGATATACTTATTCATTTAGGGGTTAAACACCTATTGCTACACTATGGTCGTTTAATATGTAGACTGATTAATTAATTAGTGAATTAATTAATTAGGGTCACTGCTAATTGAATTAAGAACCTAGAGGGTCATACAAAATAACCCGACCATGTGGGTTAAGGATTAGAATTGATTGAATGAGTTAATCGAGCTAAATGGGTTCACATGTGTGAAGCACGTGCGTGACACATGTCTCTTTGAGACACGTGGTCCACGCGTGTGTGTATGTGTATATGTATTAAATAATTAATATGTTAATTATTTAATGGACTTTGATTTAAGTTTGAATTAATATTAATGTCGTATCTTGGAGAAACAAGTCTAATGATTAATCGTGAATTAATTAATTAGCTATCAAGTTATTTATTATTAATAAATAAAGTAAAATTAAATATCTAAAAGAGTTAGGTATTTTCAGCTCTTTAAGTTGGTCAAAATAAGAGGTTTGGTCAAAGTAGGATAGCTTTCTTGCTGAGCAAGAATAAGCTAGAAAATGGCAAAATCCTTCCTCTCTTAAGAGAAGGATTTTCGGCCCCTTAGGGCCAATATATAGGGGAGCTCGAGCTCCCCTTATGGCTGATAGTTTTCTCTCCATCTCCAAAATATTATACACTAACCCTAGGAAGCCTAAATACCGAATATAGTACTGGTAACCTCCCTGTTCGGATCTTGGTCGCGGTTGGTGAACTATTCTCTAGAGGGCTTCGAGCTTGGAGTCTTGAAAGATTTAAAGAACCAGAGATTGGGGATCAAGACACATGAAGGATGTTTTTGGGTGGCTTGAATGTTTCAAGAAAGAACCAAAACAACAGTAAGTTCTTGAACTCTACGAATTTGGGATCAAGATTGCGAGTTCGATCTTACTTAGTTGGAAAATTTCAAAATTCCGCTGCTTTACTTACTCTGTTTTTCCAACAATATGCACTTATCACTCCATGAAACTGAGTGATTCTTCAAAAGGACATAATCATACAAGCAAGCCTCGGCAGAGTCAAAGTTCTTTTTGGGTGTTCTGGTGGCTGAAACGACTGTTTGGATTTTTTTCTTAGGTCCGAAACGGCCGTTTCGGAGAGTCTGTGTGGTTGTGATTTTGTTCATTTGCTTCTTATTTGATTTTCTATGCATCATATGCATGTTAATTATTAGCTTTGAATCCCGGGTTCTTCGTATATCTTCCATATGCATGAAATGGTTTGTATGCTATCTTATTTGAATTATTTGTGATCATGTGCATTTTGTTTGACCCTAATTGCTCTAATGTGCATCTGAATAGTTTCTAATTATGCATGCAACTTCATTAAGTTATCCAATGCATCCAATTGCATGGATTTGATTTGACTATGAACCTTGCATACGTATTTGCATCCCTTAAGTGCTAAAGCATAATTCGTACGTCTATGTGATTCATTTGGAGTCTAAGCTTTGGTTTTGTCTTCAGTTTGCTCCGGTGCACCCAGGGCGATGTTTAACGGTCCGTTGTGATTTCAGAATGGATCAATTGTGTAGCACCCCCTAACACTACAACCCCCGCACCGCACTACCCTCGAGTGGATGTGAGACCTAGCACTCGAGGAATACTACGGCGAACGGTTTAGACGGTACTTAAGTAGAGCGTAAGATCAAATGCAGCGGAAGATAGAGAAATTTAAAACTTGTAAACAAACAGCATGCTAAACGCAGGAAGTAAAGCATATTATAACAGATAATAGGGGTTTAATGTAATATTGTATTGTAAGACAGAACTAAAGGGCATTTATTGAAAGATGTACATAATCAGGATGATATGCCCTAAAATGATCCTGAGATAATATAAGTGTGACACCTAAAGCTTCAAGATACCTCTAGGTGTCGTAGTCCTCGCATCCTGAAATCATGCAGTTG
>JBBMKE010052718.1:0-18331 GCA_037834125.1 Lippia alba | reverse complement strand
AAATTATCAGATCGTTAATGAAAATATTATTAATTAAATACTAATTTTACTCATATAATTTTAATTCAATTAAATATAATTATCATATAAAAATGATGACCCTTTTATTAGCCAAAAGTTTTAAACCTTCTAATAATTATTAGTTAAATTAACAGGCCAATAAATAAAAATTTTGGTCCATTACTTCCTTTCATATTTTTAGCCTGTTTAATTAAGTAAAATAACATAAGTTTATTTCTTTTCATCCTCTTCATTTGAAGCTCCAACTGCCCGGTCGTCTTCCTCTGTTTTTTCTCCATTGCTTCTTCCCTATGTCTTGCCGTTCCAGTCCGTTTTGAGACGCGATAAACTTCGTTTCAATCCGTTTTTTATCACAAAAACGGGGTGGAACGCCGTTCCGGCCGATTTCTCGGCGTTCCACCCCTGCTCCATGGTGCTGGCGTTCCACCCCTGTCAAGGTGGAACGGCCACTGCCGTTCCAATTCCGGAACGCCCGTTCCGGCCGTTATCACGGCGTTCCGGCGAACCATGATTACAGGTGGAGTTGGAATATCTTGGAATAATCATCACAAACAAAAGATAATAGAATGTTGGAATATTCCTGAAATAATCCTCCAATTCATAGCAACTTTCTTCAACTATGGATACAGATATGGCCGGTGCCCACTTTCTTGCTTCTCAAGTATTTATTGATTATCATTTAATTTGATTGTCGAAAGGTTTATGCAGAAAATGACCACCCTTCTAATGCTTGCCTGTGCTGGGGAACAATCTGATCACCTCTTCATGCTAAAGAATCGGATTTAGTGATATAGTTTTCGTGCTGTAATAGATACCACATGAATCATTCGGGCTGGCTTTGAGCTCATTTCGAGTGAAAACGAGCTAGTATCAGTAGAAGCAGAAGAGTGAGAATAAGGAATATCGAACCAATTACTTCAATGGGTCATGAATTTACTGGGAAGAAGTTTGATTCTTTTACAATCATGAAAAACTACGTGCTTCAAAGAATGTCGTGGCAGGCTTTGTAGCCTCAAGGGTAACAAAACTGGGTACAACCATACAACTATGATAAGAATGTAACCAGATACTCAAACTTGAATGTTGATGCTTTCAATTTCTAACTGCAAAAATTGTCTAAAGAAGACTTGTAGTTCAATAATGGACTCTTTGGCATAATTACACTGAAATAACTTGAGGTTGGTTTGAGATATTACATAAACTTTGACTGACATACTCTATGATTTGGCTTCACACACACTATTGCAGTCATAAATTGAAAGTCAGAGTTATTTATACCATACCTCCTGTATTGATTACAAAAATTAACACAGGAAATCCTATGTTTTTAAAATATCTGCATACCAAACCCAAATTTTTTTTAGTACTGCTAGAAGCCTAGAACACTAATTTTATCTAGGGAAAATTGCAAATTTGGGATAGTAACATATCCTCATTTTTAGTGACCCTAACTCTTAAAAATTTGTATTTTTGGTCAAATACCCACCTAAACCCTAAACCCTAATTTTTGATCGGAAAACTACAAGTGAGGTTACGTGCTAGCCTGAAATAATTTTTATTTGAATTGACATTATTTTGCTTATGTGGAACGGTTAATTTGCCACGTATGAACTAAAACAGTTTCAGGCTTGCACGTGACTTCATGTGCGGTTTTCTGATTAAAAAATTAGGATTCCAGTGGGTATTTGGCCTAAAATGCAAATTTTTAGGAGTTAGTGTTCCTGAAATGAGAAATTCCAAATTAAAGTCCAAAAATGCAAATGAGGGTATGTTACTATCCCAAATCTGTAATTTTCCCCTTTATCTATTTATTGTGTAACACCCTAAACGAGGATGCCACATCCCCCGCACTGTAATCCAAACACTCGCTAGGCTAGGCGGACTAAACAAACAGACAACAACAAAGTACTACATAAACAGTAATACATAATCAATCCAACCTCAACTCCAGTAATGGAGAGCCTGCCAGCCCAACCATCCATACATACAAACTCACAAGGGGTAGCGAACCAACAGGTGCCCTACTTGGCCCTATAAGCCGAAGGCTCAAGATACCACACCTTCTCTACAACACGGGTCGCGTGAAGATATCTCAAAATGGAACTACGCACAGGTATAATCCTGACGGCCCTTGCCGTTCCAGGGACTCCTTACCCGCAGCTCCTCGGATCCACATATATAACATACATACATAATTGCCAATATTTCATGGCCATAACCTCGCTGCATAGTCATAACATATCATACTTTCCAAATGACTTACATATACCAATCATACATAATTTTCATAACTCAAAGGTGTGTCACAAGATCATAATCATATCATATCCAACACATATGTATCATAAATATCATATATATATATACTCGCATACGGGGATAGAAATCATCACATTAAGGCCATATGTCAATAACTATACAAAATCCTAAACCTCACCTCGAAAGAGTAGAGTCTGAGAGTGTGAAGGGCCAAACACTCTAACCCTCAGGCTCACCCGCACCACCAAACTCTGAACAAGACGAACAGAAACCCAAACTTAGACTCTATATGAACCAAAGTAAGACGCACGACATTAAAGTATGAATGTTATGCAATATGAATATGAAGTTCACAAGTTGGTCAGATAGCATAATCTCACATAAATCACCAAATCATGCATTTAAATGAAGTAACAAGGTTTATAGATGCATTAAAAATAATATCGAAGCATATTAATCACAAAATAACTCAAACGAACTAAACACAGGCGAAGAAGGAAAATAAAACGCATACATCCCACTCTAAAGGCAGTGTGGGAACAGTATTTCCCACCAAAACCACCATCGAGACTAGGAACGGTCGTTCCCACCAAAACCACCATCGAGACTGGGAACGGTCGTTCCCAACCTAAGCCTCACATGGGAACGGCCGTTCCCATGCTCGGTGCTGATGTCACAAGTTGTGAAGGGCCGTTCTGAGCACAAGGCATTCACGGGAATGGCATTTCCGGCTTTGGAGTAGAACAGTGAGCTTCGGGAAGCAGAAGCTCCAACACCAAAAATGGCCGATCGAAGGCCAAAACCACCATAAATCAACACCAAGTTCGATTATATAATCACATAAATCATGCTAGACCTTAAACCAACAATTAATTTGAGTTTAGAAAGGTTTTTGCCCAAAATCTCCAACACCCAATTTCATGATTTCCAAGCATTCAAACATGGAGATATGCATAACTAGGCTTCTATACACAAATTTTCAGCAACTACTTCACATAAGGAGCATATAAATCATCAAAGCATGCTTAATGAACCATGAATTCAATCATATTACCAAGTTAGGGCTTAAATTCCATTTTCACATGATTTTACCGTTCAACCTAACTCAAGCTCAAAACATGAATATAATCGGTAAATAAACACAAAACATACCTTCATTCGTGAAGGGAAGAAGAAATGAGCTCTTGGAAGAAAGCTGGTCTCTAGACTTAATCTCCTCTTGAAGCTCTTCCTTGTCTCTCCCTTTGTGAGGCTTGTTGGGGGGTTTGAAATGAAATGAGAGAAAGGGGATCTAAGATATATAGTAGGTAGCCTATTTCGGTTTTAGGTTAAAGTTGGGAAAACGGTCTAAAATGACTACTGAGTTAAGTGAACCGGATATAAAAGGCTTCAAGGTATGAGATAAATTCCAATGGGTCCGAATTTATGAAATGAACCCAATGGTGGTGTCGGAATTTGGATTCGAATTCCCGAGCTCGTATCGGTCCGAACGACTCAAAAACCAACCTAACTCAAATTAGGCCCACATCACAAATAGGCCCAAGTCCTATTTCACATTCGATCCCAACAATTAGATTTATTTCTCAAGTTGTCATGCAAGAATTCATATTTTATCTTTTCCCCATTTTAATCGTTCAGGTCACACAATCATTTAAAGTTGGAATTAAACACGTAATTGCATAAAATAAACTCTTTCGTGACGAATATCTGGACGATGTATCGAAAGGGGTGTCATATATTGGATGCGAAATAACTAAATATCTCTCTATATACCTTTTTTTATAGGGTTCTTGCATAAAAAAAAGGGGCTTTGGTGCATATAAAAAAGTATTAAACAATATAGAAATATTTAAGATGATGTATATCATAATATAAAAGGGTAACTTAGTTATTTCACATCCAATGAATAGAGAAAATTAGTATTCTACCAATATCATAAATTTTCAGGATTCGAAATGCAAACATTTTGAAAACACAGAGTTTTTTGTGTTAATTTTTATAAAATAATTTTTTTTCTTCCCATTTCACCTAATATAGGGGGTATTGTGTAAATAACTCTAGAAAGTCATCAGTAATTTTCTCATCCACCAACACTTAAGATGATTCTTTGATTTGCTCGAGTTTCTATCTAGTACAACGCAGCACTGGATACATCTTTGGACCACTAGATCGTAGCCATCAAGACAAAAACTTCTTATATTTCAAATTCGTGTAAGCATTTCATCATAAATATATGTAGAAAATTCTAACTCAAATCCAACTCAATATAATCCTTTAAAATTTTTATCTACTATACGGTAAGTGTAAAACACTTGTCCACTGATTACACCAGTTGAATCCAGACATACTCGGATTAGAATTACCTATTAATATGTTATACACAACTTGAAAAGGTCCCAATTCTCTCAGTAGAAAAGTCAACCAGAAAGATTCACATTTAACTTTTTGGAGTAGAAAATTTCATATATATATATATATATATACACGTACATAGGTTGACTTTAAATATTATTAAAGGAATTGATCTGGTCAAGAAACTCAAGTACAACAATCGTACATGAATAGATTTTGGCACCCAAGTCCGAGTCTGATCAAATCCAGAAACCACTTAGGTGCAAAGATGAGCTCTTAACAAAGGTAAATTGAGTTCCTATAAAACGAAAACATTGAACCTTTTATAAAACGAAGTTAATTTTATGTTACAACACATAGGATAGATAAAGTCCAGATTACGATCACGGTATATCGCTATCTGGATAACTGAGTAATAAATAATTTATTGGGAAAATATCATTTTTCGTCTTATACAAATGGGGTTTTTCACTTTTAGTCATTTCCTAACTTCCATTAATTTTCTAACGGAAAAAGGCGCGTGTCATTCACGCGCCACTCACATTCATTCACACGCCACTCACATTCATTCGGGCGCATGAGTGACACGCGCATTTTTTCGTTAGAAAATTAATGGAAGTGTCCAATAATTAACGGAAGGACTAAAAGTGAGATTTTGGCAAAGTTCAGGACGAAAAGCGAAAAACACCATTTGTACAGGACTAAAAATGATATTTTTCCTAATTTATTATACTGAAAACCGCCTTTATCTTTATCTCTTCGCCATGGTGCTTCTATTAATGAAAGTACAATTATGGTATATCTTTAGCCAACTGATCAGTAACAGGTAGTTTAGTATACTCAAATTCCCCCTTCAGCTCTTCTTCGCCACGGTGCTTCTTGCAATGGAAGTACAACACTGTATACGCGACGATTTGGAACATCTTCCCTACGAGAAAAGCACTGACCAGAATCCATCCATACAAACTCGGATTGTAGCCAAACTTTTTCTCGACCAACATTGTCTTGCAACCTTGAAATATGATTAAAACCACAGCATCAAAGCCAATGTTGAGCAAGAAACCATGGAACCTCTTCCCCCTAACAAGCTGTGCACCTCTTGCCAGTGCTTCCCATCCATAACAACTTTCTTCTAACACAGAGACTACAATGGCCAAGTTCCAAGAAACTATCAAGTATAGATAGGAGAGAAATGCTACAATCGCGACACAAATGAAGACAGAAAGGGTTAAAATTACTAGGATATATGACGAGAGGAGATACCAACGTAAGAAGGGCGAAAGGGCAGCCAAACTCGAGAGCAGAAACGTACAAACTGGTAATACAAACCCTTATCCGTGTTGATCTCATTCCAGAAATTAGCCCGTTTAGCGATGACCTTTGGTCCTTGTAGGACGTGGAGGACACTATTGTCATTGAAATGGAGAGGAAGAATTCGATGGTTGAAATGACAAGAAACCAAATGATGAAATCTCCAAGAATAAACGCGGAATCTTGTCTCAAGAGGGTGTTGGTCATTTGGGGTGATAGCGGCTTGTAGACGGGATCTGGCATCAAAGATGAATAATTGATAGTGTGGAGCAAATTTCCAATTAAGGTTTCGAGGGAGTAAAAGGATGACACGAAGAAAGTTGAAGCTAAGAGCCTAGAGCTATTGAAAGTAGAGCTATACGGGTACCATGAGTTTAACATTCTTGGCAAGAAGCTTGAATGACTCCTTCAGAATAGTAAGGAACTCCATGGCTGTAACCCTAAAAGGTTTAGAAGTAGAGGCAACTATGATATGATCCCAATCTTATGAATGTCATAAGATATTTATACTTGAGGAAGTCTTCATTGGTTGCCAGCTAAAGCATGTGCGAGTTTCACGGTATGTTTCTTAGGATAACTTAGATAACATAGAACATTACGAAAACCAAAGATCAAGACAACATTAGTATAAAATTTATAGACATTGATTTTAATAATTGGCTAATTGATCATTTAATCATGCAATTAGACATCGGTGTGACCACAAAAAAATATCTCCGAGTATAAAAAATTACAAAAACATCCCTATCCTAGGCCTGTTTTCACAAAAAAATGAAATCTTAAGGGTTGTATTGTTTCGTAATTTCCGGTACCCTAAGGACTTTTACATAAATATACCAAACTTTAGGGGTATCTAAGATCAAAAAATATTTTACGAATTGCTGAAACTTATAACAATTACGGAGCTGGAGTACCATACCCCTCCAAATTTTATGACACTTGGAATTTTTTGCTGAGTGATCTTGTAACTCTTAATTGATTTGTACAACATTTATAAAATGTGATTGAATTCTTATTGTTATTCTTTGAAATCTATGTTATTGAATGGTAGATAAAAAGCAATGTTGCAGGTCTCACAAAGAGAATTTGAAGAAGCTTGTGGAATCATCTGGAATCGTATCAGAATAATTGCCTTGCTTCAAATTTTATTACAAGATATTGTGCATATATTATTATCTCTCTAATCTTGGTTTTGCAGACTTAAACAAAGATCAAATTGACCGTTGGAAGCCAGCTAAGGATAAATAATTGTTGGTTTTAGAAGTCAACAAATATCAAAATATAGTTGTTGGAATAGTGGCATTGGGAACCCCACTTTGTTGGAAGTTCAATTTGAAAAAGCAAGGGTTATCTGTGGCTCTCTATATATTCAACTCAAGCAATAACAATTAAAATGATTCTTTTTACAAGTTCTCTAATCTGGCTATTTTGTTTACATTGATAATAGACTTCTATTTGCTCTTGGTGGGTAGCTTTTTGTAAAGAAACTTGGGAATCTAGGTATCGGTTTGATTTGTACCAGTCGTGGTTGTTGATTGTACCAGACGACCCATTTTGTTGTATCTTGTATCTCTTGATCTAATAAAGTTTTGGCTTCAAAAATCCTAAGTTGAATAACTTAGGTAGATGATTAATTCCTACTTGCTCATGTTTTACACAGCTTTAGTGGCCAAACCTCTTTAAATCCATTGTCTCCTCTTATTCACTTGCTTATCATTATTTGAGACTTGTTGAGCTCTTATTTGGGCTGATATTCAACTTCTAGAACTTTGTCAAACTTGAATTGATAGACACCAGTGACTTGTGATCAAGTCACTTGAATATATGATTGTGGTGTGGATGAATTATCCTAGCATTGTGAATGGCAAATTACTCATCCACTGAATCTGGAAGTTGTGAATAATTGAAGGTCACTTTGACTGGTTCAAACTTTATTCCACTGGTACGAATTGAATTGTGAAATAGTCTTAAACACGACTTGTGAAAAAATAGTCTTTCAAGAATATTTATCTGGAGACTGCAAGAAGAGTGATTCAAGTGAGAATCACTGGAAGTTGATTTAGCCACTGTTTTGCTACTCTGATAATTCTAAATGAGCTTGACAGCTCTGGGCTTTGGCAAATTGATTCAGGCACACATTGTGCAATAATCTGTTGAAAAAGCTTAACAAATCAATTCACCCCCCTCTTGATTTCTAACACTTACCCATCTGGTGTGTTCACGAAAGATATCAACAAGGCAATATTGACCAGCGGCGCGATGGAGACCGGGACAGTTTAGATTAATTTGGCTCCGGCTCGAGGTCCCGATCATTTTCCGTTCCAGGTAAGATCAAAACAGGCGCGTAATATTTGAAAATCAATTTTTATTTTTATTTTTCTCATAAAGCTTATTGGTTATGAGGATGCTTATATAATTGTATAGGCAGGGACGGAGCCAGGATTTCATGGAAGGGGGGCAAAATTTAAGAATATATATATAATTTTTTTAAAAAATAAATATTATTTTATTAAAAATAAAAATATTATTTTATTCGATATATATACCTTTTAGGCTTTTACTTATAGTATCTATATAAATTTAAAAATTAAACTAAAATTTAACACATTTATGGTCAAACTAAAATTACAATTCTTTAAACTACATAATCTATCCATAATAAAAACTAAAATTCACAGTTATCTTAATAATAAATAAAGGAATCTCAATATACAAAACTCATATCAAACGCTAAATTATCTAAAGATAAAAATCATATATTATCTAAAGAGTAAATAAGGAAATCTTAATATACAAAACTTATATCAACGTTAAATTATCTAAAGATAAAAATTGTATATTATCTAATGATAAAAATATGATATTTCGTGAAATATAAAATTCTACCAGTATTGAAAATTAAACACGTCCTTATCTTTACAATCTTTTCTCAAAATATTAAACTAATTTATCATTAATAAATTAATCATAAATTTTATCTCTAAATAATTTATTGATAATAAACCTATAAATAATAAACTAAAACTAAATATAAGTTAATATTAAATTTTATCTAAAAAATTTCTTAATAAAACTATAAAAAATAATCTGATTAAATATAAGTTAATATTACCTTTGGATAACTTGGACCACGAACAATTTCATTTTTTCCACAAATATAGATTTTGAAGATTAGGAAAAGGAGAGTTTTAAGTTGAGGAAAAGAAAAAACGAAGAATAGAAAAATAAAAGAGGAAGAAGACAAATGAAAGAGAAATAAGATGTAACTTTAAGTAAATAGAGAAAAAAAAGATTAATTTAAGATTTTTTTTAATATCAAGAAGAAGATCAAAAGACTTTTATTGAGAAACCAATTAAAACTGCATTTGGATTGATAAAAAAATAAAAATTGCATTTGGATTGAAAAAAATAATGGGTAAACTAATAATAGCTTAAACCTATCATCACCTTTTACAGACAGCATTAACATGATGACAAAAGTGAAGAGCACTGTAATCAACTTGCCAACACCTTCATACACTATGGGTTAGAGTTAGACACAACCCTAAATAATAGCTTAAACCTATCATCACCTTTTACTATTTCTTTTTTTTTTGGATTTACTATTATGTCTTATTCCACGTGAGAAGTGGTATATAAAAAAGAAATTAGTAAATGATAGTGTTGCGATCATTTACCATAATCTTCTCCCACTTACAAGAGCTAATAATTAGTCAAATTTCTAAAATTCAAATAAAAATCTCAATGAAATTACACTTGAAAGATAAAATTCTTTAACCTAAATAGTTGGTTCATCACCAAAAGGAACTCCATCAAACGATATCTGCATACCAAAAAGTTTAAGACCATTTTATGCATTATTCGGTAAAATAGTCATAATTTCCTTCGCTCCCTCACAAGAGATACCATTCTGTTCTTTATGCTCATTGCTATCCCGTTCAAATTCCATTTCGAAATTAATTTTCTCAGTCTAATTACTATGACTTAAACCCCGACCATGTTCATTGTACTCGAACTTTGGTTAATAAAAGGTTCTCTATGTCAATATTTTTAATGCATTATGTTGATAGATACTTTTGTTGATTATCCTTACCCTTATTATTCTGCATATTTTAGGAAATAATCTTTCTTGCAGGAACTAACATAGCAGATTCCAGACAATCCCTCCAAGTCATTTGTTGATTTCTTACCTTTATTATCCTGCATATTTTGTGGAAGAAATTCTCTTTCAGGAACCCAAATGGAAGATTTGAAGGCTAAATTCAAAATATCAACACAAGAAATCAGGGGTACAGACTGCTGGAATAAAGCGCCATCTACTGAATATAGAAGATATCCTCAAACAGCTAGTTCCAGAAGGAATGAATATAAAGGGAAGAATCCATGAGTTAAATACAAGTCTTTGCAGCAAGTGAGACAGAGTTTGAGCCTAGTGTAGAAGTTCGAATCCGAGTGATTCAGAGAGTCCGAGTAATTCAAAGTGTTTGTTAGAATCCGAGTGATTCCAGAGAGTGTTATTGCTTAGTGTAGATTAAGAAATTCGATGCCGGAGAGTGTTATTGCTTAGTGCAGATTGGGGAATCCGAGTGATTCTAGAGTTGTTGTGAGAATCCGAGTGATTCAAATTGTTTAGGACTCCGAGTGATTCTAGAGAGACAGAAGGTCTCAGTTTTGTAATCTCTAATACTACTATGGTTAGTTCCAGAGAGGAGGTAAATTTCATTAAGTGTGTGTTAGTGTGAAAGATAAGCGGGTGAACCTTATCTATCTCACTAGAGTATTTGTGTATGAGATTGCAAGGTTTTTCTTGCAATCCTGAGTGCTTAATAAGAATATCTTTAAAAACTTCCAAGCTCACAACTTGGAGACAAGAGTAGGCTTGCTGAACCTGTATAAATCGCACGTGTTGTTTTGTCTTCACTTTATTTTCCATTCTTAATACTTGTTTTAAGTTGTTAATCAATCTGGAACTAGGGCCATTAATGTCTATCGCATTATTATATGAATATATTATTGTTTCAAGTCATTTTTTAAAAAAATTAAAAATTTTCCGCATGCCTACAACCTAGCTATGATGTGCGAATACGGATACAACGACACAAATATGGCATGATACGGTTGTTTTCTTGAATTTCTGACATGAAGAGTGTCAGATATGTTTCCGGCATGAGATGACAGGACTAAATGATATTTTTTAAAGTATCCGCACATCATAGACTACAATTATTCCATGGTAATTAGATCTAAGGTTCAATCTACCGTAAAAGAGTTAATTGCCTTTTTTTCCCGTATATTCCAAATTTAATTATTATAGAGTACTCAATATCTTAATTAAATAATTAGATTCAATGAATTGTTTATGTTTGTTAAACTCACATGAAAATTATTACTTCCTTTTATACATTATAAGAAAACTAGTGTATGTCCGGTGTGATGCAAGATTTTGATGTCAATATAACTTATAATATTATATATTTTTGATAACTTATAATAATACGAATGAATCTTGTAAACTAAAATAATTTAAAATAAATAATTAAATCATATACAATGCAAAATATTCTATATAATACATATTTTTTACAAATAATAAATAAATTGCCACTAAAGTATTTTTTTTATTATAGTTTTATTTAAGTATTAAATACAGACGTTGTAAAAGAAAAATAATTTCAGAAAAAATATATAATTATCATCCAGTTCTAAATAATAATAATAATAATAATAATAATAATTATAATTATAATAAATGAAAGTTTGAAATTGTATAAATATCACATCTTTTTTAAATATATGATAATTTACAAAAATAAAAACAACTCCTACCTTAAGAGATTAAGCCTGGAATTGCGAAAATCTTTTTAGCCCAGACAATAATTTCAAACTTTGTTGATCTTGTCAACGAATCGAATTAAAAGTTGATATTCTAAATTAAGTAATTTAAAAAAATAAGATTTAATTAATAAAATTGAACTTTGGATTAATTTTCTAAAAAAAAGATCGTACCTTAGGAGATTGAGCCAAAAATCTCAAAACTCTTTTAAACTTCGTTAACGTTGTCAGGGATTTTAAACTCTGTCAGCCTCATTAAGACATCAAATTAAAATCTTGAATATGATAATTTATAAAAACAAAAATGACTTGTACCTTAAGATAAATCTCGAATTTTTTTTAAATTTTCTCAATATCGTTAAGGATTTCAAACTTCAATAACCTCATTAGAAAATCGAATTGCAGTTCAATATTCTAAAAGTTTCAAACTAAAATAGTCTCATTAGCGAACATGTAATAACAAATATAAACATATACTAAGTCCTTAATTATCAATAAATTGAATAGTAGAACTTTAAAAATGTAAATGTAATGCTCGAATAACATTATAAATATTGATGATAAATATTTTCATATAAACATATTAACAAATAACAAAGGTTAAGAATAAAAATTAATTATTGGTGATCAAATTTATAGGGTGTAAAATAAAAATTTTAAGAAACAAAATAAAAAAGAAAATAAATATATAGTCAATACTAAAAGTTCATTAAAATTTGAACTTTGTGAAAAGATATTTACATTAAATTGAAAATTACCAAATTAGTTGATAATAAAAATATGTATAAAATTAAAAGATGACCAAAAATGAAATAAATAAATAAATATTTAAATAAATAAATAAATAATAATAATAATAATAGTAATAATAATCCAATTATATGTCATGAAGAAACAATTAATTGAATTATTTTGATAGAAAATATTATAAAGATTAAACAAAGTTAAAGTAGTGATTACGTTCAAGAAGAAAAACGGAATAAATAAAATAATTTTAATTTTTATAAGGTTATTAGTGGATATTTTGCTAGTTTGCTCTCATATATCGTAATTTATAATGGATGATTAGGATAAATAAAAATTAATTTATATCTCATAAAAGAATTAATAATGAAATTGTATTAAATAAGGAAAGATTTGTTTCGGAACTATCAGTAATAATCTTTTTAAATATAAAATAATTCTCTAAAAATTCATCATTTAGAAAAAAAAATACAAATGAAAAGCATATAATGAATCTTGTCAAAATAATTATTTTTCTTAATTACTATTTATTTTTATAATAAAATAATATACAAAATAAAGATAAGTTAATCACATTTTTTTATTTAATTAAAAATCTAATAAAACATAAAAGTATAACTTAGTCAAACCTGCCAAAGAAAACTATTTTTCTTAATTATAATTTATTTTCATAATAAAATAATATACAAAATAAAGATAAATCAATTACATTTTTTATATCTAATTAAAATTTTTAAAAGGGCGAATCACACTCAGGTACCCTGAGGTTTGCCCTAATTATAACCCGATCCCTCTTGTTTCGAAAATTACATACGAACCCCTAAAAACACTGTTTCAATTACAAATCAGTCTATTTTTAGGGGTTCATATGTAATTGAAATAGTATTTTTAGGGGTTCATATGTAATTTTTGAAACAAGAGGGACTGATCTGTAATTAGGACAAACTTCAGGGTACTTAAGTGTAATTTGCCCTTTTTAAAAAAACCACAAAATTCCACATCATCAAGAGTTGAAAAGTCAAATATCGTTATCAAATATAATATATAATAATAGTATAGGTTACATGTCAACCATTTATATCATGTCCGAGACTTGCTGATATTTCAGACCAAATAACAGCTACAAGTCTTTTAAAATTATTAAGACGAGATCTTCATCCTATGTACAACGTAACATTATTTGCACATTTTCTGAATGTTACTTGTTTGAATATTTCGTTTAGAAGCTCAAATGCTCAATTGATGTACTTAATGTTCATAAAATCATGGACTAGTAATAAATGAAAACTGCGACTATCATATAGTCATTCCCAAAAGGAAATAATATTGTTACATACTCGCGAGTTAATTTTGTTAACTAATCAAAAACTAATTAAGACAACACTTTCTAACACGTCTTTGACATGTTTATAATAACGTCTTTAGTCCCTCAAATGATCATGTCCGAGATTTACTGATTTTTTCAGACAAAAGTGGCTCCTGCAAATCAATTCTAGTGTCATTACAAACTTGGCTGCCACACAATATTGTATTATGATCTGCAATTTCCTTCTTCATTTGGCAGCTCGGCTACTTAATTTCTTCATGGTGTTTTGCTTTACCCCACAGCACAATGTATATCCCAATAATCACAGCAAATCCACCAATCACACTATATATTTTCATGGAAAAATCATCCACAATTAGTAGAAATTTAAAAAGATAATTAAAGCAGAGGAATAAACTAGATGTAAGAGTTGTACCTTCCAATGTACAAGTCCTCATGCAGAAAGACGAAATCAAGAATGGTGACGATGACGATAGAAAGAGGACCGAACATAGCAGAGAAGAGAGGGCCTTTCTTGGCAACACTCCACGCTTGACCAAAGAAAATTACTGCTGATGCTACACCCTACTCAAAAATACAAACTTTGTTAGCTTACAATCATGTTTTTCTTTTATAGAGATTAATAAATAAATGAAAGGGCATTAATAATTACTTACTGAATATAAACAGCAGAATACTTGAAGAGAGGAAGTAAGTTTCCAGACTTTGGTATCAGGCTCAACGATAAATGTGAAAATCCCAGATTGTACTGCTGCCATGAGACACCTCCATGCTGTTAGTGAAAGATGATCTGGGTGGAAAGCTGTTACGTGGACCTGAATCATGTCACACCGGTACTTTTTAGTAAAATTTTATAAGTCATGAGGGATATATAATTACGAATACGCATGAGGTCCAACCTAATTCGACCTGCAGGGTGTTTTTCGTAATTCTTATCCAATTCTAAGGGTGTTTTCTGTAATTTTAAAACCTTGAGTTTTTTGTAGTTGGATCAGAGCTAAGTTGTATTCATAATTTTCCCTTATAATTAGATATTGATTATCACGCATACCTGCAAAATGAGCCAAATTGACCAGCAAAAAGCACTTCCAAGGAGAAGTAAACATCCCAGCAACCATTTATCAGGATGTTGTACTACTGCCAGTCCTAGGAGAAGTGAATTCCTTGTCTGAAACTGCATGCTAAGTAAGTTTGACCCTTTCAATAGCGCCATTGCAGCAGCTCCTCCTACACAGATGACTGTTCCGATCACCTTAGCCGTACTTCTCAGGCTCCGGATATTCACCTTTTCTAGCCTGTTATTTTTTTAAAAAAAATTAAACCAGACAAAAAGTTATTGTGAAAATGCTTATAATCCATCAGCTAGTTTAGATTATTATGAATTAGAATTAAATACCCCAAGATATAAGCCTATTAAAGGTGAGTGCAGGAACCAAATTGAATAATGCACTCGCAGCGGATGATGAGGCTAAGTACAAACCCTCAAAATACATCATCTGGTTCACTGTCACACTGCCAACATGTACAGGATATATAACTAAGTATTTATAATTAATCTAATTTTATTAATTATATATAGAACTATGGAATGAAATAATCATGAGTTACCCAATAAAAGAGAGCAAAAATAACATCCAGAAACTTTTCCACCCTAAATAACATCCATTTGTTACTCTCCTGCATGCACCCAAATATAATTAGTCCCAAGACAAATAATTAAGTATATAAGTCATAACTAATTAAGAAATAGAGGGAATTAATTTAAATAATTAATATATACCTTGAGAAATAAGCAATTGGAGCAATAACAAAGAAGGATATGAAATGCGTGTAGACAACAAAGACTCTTGAGCTCATTTATTGCAATAGAGCAGCTTTACTAATGAGAGTCACTCCTGAAAATATGAATTGACATACTACCAGAACTATGATCGCCTCCCAATTACCTCTCAAACCCATTAAGATTAATTTTTCCTATGTCAGTTACATGTGACTGACCTTATTTATAAACCTAGCTCATTTAATTAATGATATAACTTAGAGAGTATCAGATAGAAAGAAAGAAAGAAAGAAAGAAAGAAAGAAAGAGACGCCGCACTAGGTTTCGACGTTTCAGACAATACTTTAATTTATCACTTCTTTTTATGAATATTATTGCATTTGTGTGAATATATATAGTTTAATATTGCAGCGTGGAGATAGAGATGACTGGGTGTACTAATGTGGAGGCATTTACATTTAATCTCGACCTATGAGGCAACATGACCACGGGAAGCATGTTCATTTTAATATTAGATCGCATCCAATGGCTCAGTCCGACTATTGATCAACTAGCAACAATATGTCATGTCATAATATACTTATATAATATTTTAAATTATAGTTGTTCTTGTACTTTTTCTTTTTTTCTTCCTTTTGGTTAATGAAATGCAGAAAACACACACAAAAGGGAATTAATTTAATGCATTCCACTGGCCTAGTATTAATAAATTAATAGTCCAAAGTTGAGAAAAAAGAAATGTGTGTTTTTGTTTTACAATTATATATTAAGATGGGAAATTAAGATTAATCATACAATGCCCTATTCTCTGATATTTACTAGCATAAACTCCCGTGCTATGCACGGTATTTATATAAAATTATAATATATGAGTTATGTTATTATGTATTACTTGTGAATATTTTAAATTAAGATAAAATAATCGATATTTTGAATAAAAATTTAATACAGGAAAATATATTCTTTTATTTCACAATGTCATCAAAGATGTATGAGATGAAAAATATTTTTTAAAAATGATGAGAGTCTTAAATAATTATCAATTTTGATAAACAATGGAATTATTCTAAAAATTTTAATGAAAAAATCTTATTCAACCAAATTACATGATGGATTAAAAAAACAATTAAGTTGAAAAAGTAACAAAATAAATAATAGATAACATTTAAAAAATAGAAACTAAAAATAAATGTAGTTGAAAAGTAATATTAATCTTAAAAATATAAACATTATATGAAATAAATGTGGTTGAAAAGTAATATTAATCTTAAAAATATAAAAGATCATATGAAAATGTAACATATTTTCTCAATTTGGGAAAATTAATTTTCTTTTTGGTTCTGAGAAAATCACATTAGTTAATAATACAAAAGGAAAAATACCTCGATTATTGAGAATTTAAGATAAAAAATTTAAAAAATAATAAGAATACAAAATAAATAAAAATAATTATCAACAAAAATAATAAATATAAATACAATAAGTAGTGAAACTATAAAACAAATCTATTTAGTGTAAATAAAAATATAATAAAATAAAATGGCGAAAAGAATTACAATGAAAACTTAAGGTTCATTTAAATTTGAACATTGCGAAAAAATATTTTCATTCAACTAAAAAGTACAAAATTATTTGACGATGAACATGCAATTACAAAATAAAAAGATTGTGTGAAATAAAATAAATCAAAAGTAATAAAGAAAAGACAATAAAGTTAGTTATTGATAACAATATCTATACAGTATAAAATAAATCAAAAGATAAAAATTAAGTATTAATTTTAATTATTAATCACAAATAAATAAATCAAATAAAAATTATAAGAACATAAAATTAAAACGAAAAAGACAATAAAACTTGAACTCATTTAAATTTGAGCCTTTTGAAAAGATTTTTTCATTCAATTAGAAAGATAAAATTGATAATGAATAAATACAAAGTAAAAGGATAGTGTAAAATAATATAAATTAAAAGTAATATAAAAATTAATATTGTTAATTCTTGATGACAAATCTAATAAAATATATAAAAAGTAATCAAAAGATAAAACCATAAAACTGAAGCATAAACGTCGGGTCTTTATAACAAATATATATTGTAAATAAAAATTATAATAAAACAAAATAAGAAGATACTACATTCAAAACTTAAAGCTCATTTAAATTTGAACATCATGAAAAGATTTTTTTCATTCAACAAAAAATAAAAAATTGATTGATAATGGACAAATACAAAATACAAAATGGTGTAAAATCAACTAAATAGAAATTAATACAAAAATTAATCACATATGCAAATCGACAAAAATAAAAAGAATAAATAAATCATCAAAAGAGAAAAACAGAGAATAAAAAAAGTTGTAAAAATACTTAAATGTTAACGAAACACTTTAAATTTTCTGATAAAAATTATCAGAGTATAAAGAAAAACTAAAAACCTTAAACTGACAAAGAAGAAACAAAAAAATCTGATTAAAATAATGAAAATTATATTAAATGTAATATTTATATGTCTAGCGATCCTATTGAGATAAATGCGCCACAACCCTGGCACCACAAGACAAGCTCACACATGAAATGGGTAGTCCAAGCATGAGCCGGTCTCATAGCGAACGGGCGACAAATTAAGAACAAGTCCCTGGCTAGGCGGAATCTAATCCTGTACCAATTAAATTCAAGAACAAGACGAGTGCAATGCGGAAGCAA
>JBBMKE010052407.1:0-18342 GCA_037834125.1 Lippia alba | reverse complement strand
CTTCCGCTTCTGCACTCTTTGTGTTTGGTTCTATATGACAGGGTCTAAGTTCTGCCTAGCTTAGGTGTATTTTTTTTTATCACCTGTTCACTATGGTTTGATTCGGGTGTAGAGCCTCCACTTCGTACTCGGGTCGGGCTGTGGTGCGGGGGATTTGGTGCCTCACGTGCGGGGTGCTACATTGTTTCTTTGGAACTCTAAGTACGACGTCACTAGAGAGTTTACTTCTATAATTTTGTGAATTATGTGTCAACCTATGTTCTATTTTAATTATGTGTGCTTTAGAATTCTATTATTAAGTGTTTGGGCTCGAAAGTCCATTTAATTGAAGATTAAGGACCTAATTAGAATTAGGGTGTTTAAGCCGTTTTTCGGCTAACTTGAGCTCGGGACACGTGTAACTAAGGACATGTGTCACTCACGTGCTCCACTAAATAATTAATCAAATTAATTATTTAAATAACTTAGTCAGGTTTTTTTCGTCTTCGAGTGGCGCGTCTTTCCACGTTGGTGGCGTGGCCAAACGGAGCCGCGTTGGTGGTGGAAGTTGGCGGCACCGGCATGTGCTACTATAGCGCCACAAACGTCGGCTTTTGGTGACTTTCTGCGATGATTCTTGGCGTTTCTCGATGGTTTTTGACCTCCTGAAGATGATTCTGGCCTCTGATTGAGCAAAATATGGTTGGAAATGGTGTTTCTGGCGGGTCAGAGGTGGCACGTCGGTGGGTGTGGGGCGGCGGAGATTTCTAGAGAAATTTTTCGGAGACCACTATAGGCATTTTGAAGTACTCGACACGGGTAAGCTAATGCAAAATTTATGAATTTTGTTTTCGTTTACCAGTTTGGAAGTAATTTGGATTTGAAGATTTTGGGGTTTTCGTACTGTTTAATCTGAAATTGGAGACAATTGGCTTGGAATTTTCAAAAATTGATCTAGGATTTAGAACGAGCATGAGGAGTTCTTGCATGGGTGAATTTCGAGCATTTTTCCTGCACGTTCCGGCGGCGGCCGAGCAAGGGTCAGAAATTGATCCAGGATTTAGAACGAGCACGAGGAGTTCTTGCACGAGTGAAGTAGTTCGTTGGTCCGGATTCGCTCTGTAGGTGTGGTTTGGGCTTGTTCGTCTGGTTTGCTCGTCAAGGCGAGGTTTTCTTCACTTTAGTTAATATGACATACAACCCTAAATGTGTTTTAAGCCCGCATGCGACTTATGTGTGTGTGTGTGTGTATATATATATATAATTAGATACGTGTTTGGTATGCATTTTGTGGGAATTGACTCATTTGTTATGAAACGTTTAAAAAATGTTTTTATATATACGTATGATATATTTTCATTCTTTTGTTTTGAAAAGGATTGGTGTGTGTGTTTTGAAATAGAGAGTTATGAGTTTGAAAAACGAGTCTAAATTTTGAAAATTTTGAACTTTGAATTTTCAGACAATTTGAGCTGGGCCTAGAAGATTTGTGTAAAGGAGCCCCGGAACGGTGTCGGGCTGTCGGGTAACTTCCGAGTATGGTCTCCAACTTAAAGGTTCAACCCGAAACCCATTAGGAGGTTTGGTGGGGAATGGAATCATCGGGCGTGAACATCATGAAACTAACAACCCATACATGAGAACAGATGGTTAGGGTACGATCGACCCTTCCATCACCCGGAGAAGATGTACGTTTGTGTTACTTTGTTCTGTTTGAATTTCGAATATGATTTTGAATGTGAACTGAGTTAGGTTGGTCTGAACTCATACTCGCCGAGTTGTGTGAATATGATTATTAACTTAATTCTTGAAACGGGACTTGCCTTCTAATTACTAAAATTAGTGGATTTTGGCCTTAGGCCATAACGTTTTTCTATATATGTAGTATCACGGGTTAAAATATTTTAGATTGCAAAAACTACAGCTCGATTCATGATCTTTGTTACTTTGAATATGCTCTCCTTTTATGTATATGTACGTATAAGTGTGTTAGCCCCCTCACCAGTCTTTAGGACTGATCTCTCCTCATTTTTCCCTTTTGTTTTTTTGAGTTACAGATTCAGGTTTTCGATTTGTGCTAGGCGGCGGTCTTTCTTTTGAGTTGTTCGAGTCCTATAGTAGAGTCCTTTGCGTTCTGCATCCTTACTTTCCAATTCTGATATTATATGTGTATAAGAATATGATTTAAAATTTAAATGTTGGAAATTGTATGGTTAGAAATGTCCTTGTTGGAAATTGTATGATTGGGCTTTGTATTCATGCTTTAAAAGAGGCATGTGCGCCAAGTCTACATGTGACTAGTGTGTTTTAATTATGTTGGCCTGTGACCATTGCATGTGTGTATGAATATGCGACGCCCCGATTTTTCGGCCACTTAGGTATGTCACCGCGAGAGTGCTATATGCGCATTTAAATTATTTAATTTGTGAAAGTGTATGTTTATTATAATTGTTATGTGAAATATTTGAATTATATGAATTATTTGAATTAAATGTTTAAGTGTTTATATCTAAATTTTGAATGTATATGTTTGTTTGCCCTTGAACTTGCTCTATTTGCCTTCTTAATTGATTCTGATTTTCATGTAAATTTGATATGCATAAATTATGTGAGTTATGAATGCAATTATATGCTCGTTTTACATTTTTGGTCTTGTTTGATGTGGTAGCGAACCATATTTTATTTGTCAAAGGACTCGAGGGCCTAACTCATTTTAGTGCGCGTTGGTTTCCGGGAGCCGTAACATAAGATTGGGAATTCAGATTTGAATTTTGGAATTTTCGCTGGACTCACAACGAAGATTGGGAGCTAAAAAACGTAGCCTTCCATTTTTCTAAGCTCGTTTGAACCTCTGAATTTCGCCCGAACCGACCCATGTGACAGATTCGCCATCAGGTTTTGCTCATATCTGGCCCATTTCTTAACCAAATCGACCCAGTTTTGTACCCATTTAATCCTCTTTTAACCCTCTATCACTCTAATAGCCTTTCATTTCATTTAACACCAAATAAAGGGAGGAAGTCATCTGGGAAACCGAGATAAAGAAAGAAGAGAGGAGAAGAGGGTTGCCACTATTCATTCTTGACGATTTCTGGCGGCCTTCATTCTTCGTCAAATTTGAAAGGTAAGTACATTTTTGTGTCCTCCGTCTTCTTGTGCATCTTTAGAACCATGATTTGTCCAATTTCATCCATTTTTGAGTATGATATGATTTAGAACATGAATAGTAAGGGTTGAGGTAAATTGATGAATTCTTGCTCATTTTTGCTCCATTTCTTGGTTCATTAAGTGTTATGTGATCTTTGAAGCATACTCTTTCTTTTCCTAGACTTGAAATTCATGGAGGTGTTGTGTATGGAGATCTACCATTGGAAAACTTGAATGTTTCTTGGAGCTTTTTGTATGAAATGGAACTTGTGTGTTTCTCCATTTCTTTATGCTTGTGTGTGTAGCGTTTTATGCCTTATAATGTATTGCGTTGCTGCTATTTCATTGCCTTTTGTTTCCTTGAGGAGCTGCTGCTGCTTTGGAGATGTTGTTGCAGGGAAAAACGCCATGGATTTTGAGCAATTTTGGAGAAGACGACGGGGTGACGCCCGTCACCCCTAATGAGCTAGAAAAAGGTGACTCCCATCACCTTAATTTTTTAGGCTACTGCCTCTCGTGACAGGGGTCACCATTTTTTTTCTTGGGGCTGGTGACCCCCATCACCCCACAAAAATCAGCCCTTAAGTGGCTGATGCGTGAGGGGCTCGTCCGCGGTGTTTTCGTGCGCGTTGTGTGTTATTTGCTTGTTTTCTCGTTTTATTTTCTATTTTATTTAATTTCTCCTACCCCAAGCATAATCCCAACATGTTTATATGTGGTTATATGATATGCTTGTTTGTTTGTTTATTTTTTTTTGAATGGCTTTATTCATTAAGTGTAAACACGACTTAAATGCATGAACGTTTAAGTGACTCGTGTGAAACTTTGTTGCACCTTTCGCCTCTTTCATGTATTTTAATCTCATGAATGCTCATGGTATGTTATAATATGATGTATTATTCTTGTTAGGTTAAATTTATAAATTTATTCAACGTGATTTCAATGCTCTTTTATGCGATATATGATAGAATATGCTTTATATGAGTTTAAGTGTCACGTGTAATATCTTCTTGTACTTGTTGCATTCTCTATGAATTCTATGTTTATATATGCATGAATTATGATATGATATGATATATATGATGTTTATATGATGTGTTATGTATTGTTTCTTGCCCTGGCTACTTGATTTCCATTCTTGAATACGTGTATGAACTTGAACGCTTGAAAATGCTAACTCTTGTTGTTGCATTGCATCCATATGCATTTGCTGAGCGTCTATATGGTTCATATTGAGTCTATTTTTTTTCCCTATTTAGATTGTCCTTCAGGAGATGCTCGTTGGTGTGGAGTCACACTGTACACGTGATTCTTGTTCGTTTTGCCTGGTTTCCTTGTCATGGTGAGGTTTTCTTTCTTTTAGTTATTACGAACTATGACCCTACGTGTATTTTGAAGCTCACATGCGAAATACATAAATTATATGATAGATACGTGCTTGATATATATTTTGAAGGCTTGTCTCGAAATCTTGAAAATATTTATATATATATATATATACGCTATGTTTTGATCTGATTGAAAAGTTTGAGTCCGTTTGAACTTGTTTAAACTTATAGCGAGAAATAACCATGAAAGATAGGTCCCTTGATCTTGTACTTGTATTGATGGGCCCCAGAGATTATGGGTAAGGAGACTCCGGGACGGCCAAGGGGTCGTCAGACACAGCTCCTGTGCATGATCTCCATTTGAAAGGATGAACTCGAAATCCACTAGGAGGTTAGTAGGGGATGGAGTCCTTGGGTGTGAGTGTCACGAAACTCATTACCCTGACATACTTGCTTGCTTGGATGGCTTGGGTAGATACCACCCTTCCATCACCGGAGTATGAGGTAGGATTGTTTTGACTTGTTCTTGTTTTAACTTGTTCATATCATGATATGAGGAGCTTCGGGAAAACTCGTACTCGCTGAGTTACTTGTCTGGTCTTGTCTTGTATTCATGAAACAGGAATGGACTTATAACTCTTAAAATTGGTGGTTTTGCCCAATTTTCTTAAAATTATATATATCTATTATCACGTGAAATGTTTTAGAGTGCAAACACTATCTCCGGTTTATTGTGAATTTGATACATGCTTTGCTCGTATATATATGCACGGGTGAGTGTGTTAGCCCCCTCACCAATCTCTAGGACTGACCCTCATTGTTGTTATCTTCCCCCCTTCTTGAGTTTGCAGGTACCCACTGGGAGTCGAGTTAGGCGACGGTTGTGTTTCGAGTCTTTAAGTCGTGTTGACCGAGTCTCATGCATTTCTTGTATTTATTCTCGCTTTCTTGAACCTTCAATTCTTATAATAAGTATAGTTTATTTTTTTTGAAGTTTATAATTAGTTTATTTTGGCCTTGTGTGACATTTATTGTTGTATATGATCATAATTTGATATTGAGAGCATGTGTGTGATTTAAATTGGTCTGTGGCCTGCATGCGTGTATGAATTAACTCGGCTAGTGGCCTGCATTTTTGTATGTGTCTGAGATCCTGTTGCTTCTGCTGATGCTTTGCTCTTGTGGGCGTACTCTGTATTAGGGTCTACACCATCTAGCTTAGGTGGAGTTTTTGTTTGTCTCTCATTTGTTATGGCTTGATGCTTGTGCAGAGCCCTTGTTTCGTTACATATATCCAGCTATGGTGCGAGGGATGTGGAGCCCTTTGCTCGGGGTACTATAGAATATGTGATGATCTTGTTGCTACCGTCTTCGTTTTGTTTGTGTTGTGCGCTCTGTATTAGGGTTTTGACCGCCTAGCTCATGACATATTTGGTTTGTCTCCCGTTTGTTGTAGCTTGGTGCATATGCAGAGTTTTCATTTAATTACAAGTGCATATGTGATCATCTTGTTGCTTTCGTCTTCGTTTTGTTTGTGTTGCGCGCTCTGTAGTAGAGTTTTGACCGCCTAGCTTATGAGAGATTTGGTTTGTCTCCCGTTTGTTGTAGCTTGGTGCGTATGTGGAGTTTTCAATTAATTACATGTGTCGGACTATGGGGAGGGGGATGTAGTGCTCTGTGCTCTGGGGTGCTACATCCATAAGTGGTATCAGAGCTCTATTTTGCAAATTCGGAGCTCTTGTGTCGTGTCGAGTCTGTTTGTTTACATTCACTACATGATTTACATGAATTAATTGTTATTATTTGTATTAATTTTTCACATGAACATGTACCCAAAAGCCCGCTTACATCAATATTTTGTGAAATTATGTTTTATCTCAGGACAACGTTCCAATATCAACAAGTATCACGGGGAAAAGGACAAAAGAAACAAGTTCCTCCGGTCTACAAGAGGTTTAGGGAATTTTGATCCTCCGGAGTTGTTTAATGATGATGTCGAGATCGAGAAAGGCTTGTTCGGAATATTAGGGACTTGGAAGATTTGTTCGGGGGTATTCCAAGAAAAGGAAAAGTACACGATACATTTAATTCAAGGCCGCGCTTCAAAATAGTTTGAGAAAATGAAGTTGAAATTTGAAGAGTTCGAGAAGAGTTAATTTGGGAGGTTTTATTCAGGGATTTTTTCTATAAATTCGTCTCTCCAAGGATAATGGTAAGAGAACTTCGAGAATTCTCAAGTCTTGAATGAGAATTGAAGAATATGGTCAGTTTTATGATGGAATTTAAGAGATCGGGAGCCGAGGAAGATTGCTCTAGGATCCAACATTTTCTACAAGAGCAAAGAGAAGGAATTTAACTAACAATTCAAGATTTGTAGTGCATATTTGGTTCCAAGGGAGTAACGTAGCGATTTAAGTAATGATAGATAGACGATGGTCTGAATCTCACACTTCTTATGTCAGATAAGAACTCGGTTAGAGTTCTAGCCCAAGAAAGAGGTCTGGAATACAATAAGATATCTCAAGAACTTCAAGATGCCACTGATACCAAGCAAAAGAAGATTCCCATACCGAAGATGGAGACATAATGATAGTTTCGAAGAACAAGAATTTGATGGCCTTCAAAGCATCGTGACTTCAAGATCCCAATTCAAGTTCAAGATGATACTTTGGATAGTAATGAAGTTGTTGCCGAGTTCGACACTACCACCACAGTAAACGATACACGAAGCATTCATGGAATTTCATACATGCATATTTAAACTCAGAAAATCCCACTTGTTTGTTTTTCCCTCTTCGGTGCTTCTTGTTGTTACTTGTTATTGTTGTTGTTGCTTCCTTTCTGTGTGAGCTCTCTTTTGGAGAGTTTTAGAGAGGAGAGTGCCCGAGTGTTGGTGAGTTGTGAGGGCCGAGTGCTTTTGGGAAGAAGAGTACTTTGAATATGCTATGCTCTTATGTATATGTACATGTGAGTGTGTTAGCCCCCTGATCAGTCTTTAGGACTGACCCTTCCTCGTTGTTTTCTTTTTTCCTTTTGTTTCTTTGAGTTGCAAGTTAAGATTTCCATTCGTGCTAGGCGGTGGTCTTTCTTTTAAGTTGTTCGAGTCCTGTAGTAGAATCTTTGCATTCTACATCTTTACTTTCCAGTTCTGGTATTATGTATAAGAATATGATTTGAAATTTAAATGTTGGAACTTGTATAATTTGAATTCCCCTTGTTGTGCTTTATATTTATGCTTTAAAAGAGGCCTGTGTGCCCAAGTTTGCATGTGACTAGTGTATTTTAATTATGTCGTCCCGTGGCCATTGCATGTGCGTATGAATATATGATGATCCTGTTGCTTCCGCCTTCATTTTGTTTGTGTTACGCATTGTATATTAGGGTCTAAAACACCTAACTTAGGAGAGGTTTGTTTGTCTCCCGTTTGTTGTAGCTTAGTGCGTGTCCGGAGTTCCCATTTTGTTACACGTGTCGGGGCTATGGTGTGGGGGATGTAGTGCTTTGCACTCCGGAGTGCTACAATTGACTTGTTTGGGATCTAATCGAAGGTCGTTCGAGGGATTTTCTACTTGTAGGGTGTTCGATAGGTGGTATCGATATCAATCTAAGTAAGTTTCTTGAAACACCCTAAGATACGATACGAACATTGCAAGTTTTACGATCCATTTTTGGAAACAAAAAATTAAACTTTCGTTGTGAAAACTCTGTTGTTTTCCAACAATAATTATCTAGGTAAACTCACTTGTGACATCATACATGTAAGGTTGGATGAGCGGAGCATTGCAATTCAAATAAGAAAATTATACGTAAGAAGAGTATGAAAGATGCATTCCTAACGAAATAAATTTTAATTATATGGGTAAAGAGGTAGAACTACACTAGAAAAATGAGCACCGAAGTTGCTTCACTTTTAGGGCCAATGATTCAAATCAACTATGGATAATCTTTGAAAGCTAGAAGTTATTTATATGGGAAATATTCGACAAAGGAAACATGTTGATCAAATGTGTTTCACACAAATTTTTTTTTTTACATAAAACATATTATATGATTATGCATCACCCTATACTTTATATTAAGCTACATACATCATTACATATTGAGAATGCAATAATTGACATGATCTGTCAAGAAGTTTTAACAATGGATATCAAAGCATGTCACCAACTAAGAGAGAGTTGAACTTACTTATCAGTGGTTGAAACACACTATCATTATGAGTCGATCTAATTGGGAGAGAGTAGTAGAACACCTTAAAATTAGAGACAATAGTGTCAAAAAAAATTATATTAAACATGTTATCGGAAGTCGAGGATATTGCAAAGAAAAAGAATTTTGAAGGAACTAGAGCCTACATATCTATCTATTAGGATTAACTATTTAAAAGAACAAGATTCGCTTCCTTAATACTAAAAATTAAAGGGATAAATATTTTTTGCCATCCGAACTATGTTCATTTTTATAATTTATAATCCAAACAAACTTTCATTATAAACCGATATCCAATCTTTGCATTTGTGACAAACTGCCATCTGAAGTTGGTTTTGGTGTGACATGTATATTTTATAAAAATGCCATGTGTCTATTTTTTTTCGCCAAAACTACCAAAAAAATGGTTTAGATGGTGGTTTGTTACAAATGCAAAGATTGGATGTTGGTTTGAAATGAAAGTTTGTTTGGATGGTAAATTGCAAAAGTGCGCATAATTCGGATGACAAAAAATATTTATCCCAAAATTAAAACAATTAGTAAGTATCGACAAAATTTTTCATAGCACGAGTAAGAGCTACATTAGACTTCATATGAGTTGAAATAATTTAACAAAATTAGGAAATATAAAATGGCGATACATAAATGTTAACTCACATGTGCAAGAAAATAAATACTTTGGGCAAATGTTGATCTGAGAGGACTGTGATAAATGGGGACAAGAAAAATGTCCATGGTAACGAGTAAAGAAGGATAATTTAGAAGAGACAAAATGCCAAAATTGGGAAATGATAGCCCTCTACAGTAGACCATACTGTTAATATTTTAGTTACTCCACGATTGCAAGAAGACAATCAAGTTTCTTGGGTATCATGCAATAGACATTCAAAGGCCAAAATTCCTAAAGCTACCAGTTTCTATCGAGAATCAAATTAAATAAGGTGACATGAGTTCAACACTCAAATTTGAACAAATATAAAAGACAAGTCAATTCGAGCAGTGACCAATAGATCACATGAAACACCATAAGAGATAACAATTGTAGCACCCAAGAGGTGGGCACCACATCCCCGCACGAGAGACTGATACTTGTAACGAAATAGAGAGTCCGCATATACAACCAACCCTAGTGAATGGGAGACAAACAAAAATCACTCCTAACCTAGGCTGTGTAAACCCTCAAACAGAGCGTGCATCGAGAGATCATACAGTTTACACAAATTTTCGTTGGATCTGCAATGATTATTTACAAGAAATAAGAAAATAGCGAAAACAAAGATTTTATTAATTTAATTGTAAAAAGTGTTACAATCTCTGTAATTCTTCTCATTCTTCTTTGCGGGTGGATTCGATGGCTTCATGCTTGATCTCGAATCACGTAGAACTTGGTTGAATTTGTAGAAGTGTTGACCCGTTGCACGTACAGCACTTCGAGATTGCAAGTGGCGATAGCTCGAAGATTTGGGGGCTATAATGCCTTTGCTCTTGAGAAATTGTGTTGTGTTTTGTGATTTGTTGTTGTGTATGAACTTGTGACCTTGAAGCCTCTATTAATAGGCTTTCGGTTCTTCTCTTGGACTTCACGGTCTTAGGCCTGAATTTAAAGACCACACAATAATGAAGTGGGTTTTATTTTATTTTAATGGATCATCCATTTAATTAATTTAAGAATAAGAATATAAGTCCATAATTCTTATCTCAAATTAAATATTTTAAGCCCAAATTTATTATGGACTTATGATAAAAAATAATAATTAATAGCCAATTTATTTGGACCACTAATTAATAATTTATTTCCGAATTTTCGGTGTCAACAGATGCCCCCATTTTAAGGTTCGGAATGAGCGTCGAACATTCGCGAGGCCGGGCTTGAAGCAGTGTTTTGAAAAGCGGACCAGACCGGCCGGTCCAACCGGTTCGACCGGTGACCGGTACTGTGTCCGGTCCGAACTACCCCATAAAACCGGTGAGACCCGGATCGGTGCAGAACCGGCAAAATCGGCCGGTCAATCGGCGGTTTTGGTCCTCAAAATCGGACCGGACCGCCGGTTTTAGGATTTACCTTATTTTTTTTCTTTCCTTTTTTTCCTTTCGAGCAGCACCCGAATATTTTCCTCTTCCGGTGAACATTCTTTGTGTGTATTTGTGTGTGTCTGAGAGAGAGAGAGAAAGAGACGGTTTATGTTTTCATCTTACCGAATGAAGTTTTGCTCGAGAACCGATCATCAGAAGAAGACTGGTAATGAAAATGTATAAGTGCGGCCGATAGGTTTCATTGTATTTCAATAGGTTTTATACAACCTATTGGGCTTTGGGCTATGGGCTTTCTGTGCTTGTGTAAAATTTTTACTTTCCTTCTTTTATTTTTTAGGTTAGTTATTATGTGATATTTTAATTTTTGTAGTAAATAACACATATCAGTATAATATGAAAGAACATTATTTTATATTTTATACGTAATATATGTTTTTTGGTATAGTTTAAAAAAATATAATTTTATATTTTACATGTAATATATGTTTTTTGGATATTGATTTAAATATGAAAAGTAGTAAATATTTATATATTATACATTTAATTAATAAAATAATTATTATTTATTTATGACATCATAACGTTTCAACCGATGGTTGAACCGGTCGAACCGATTGAACCGATAACCAATAGGCTTGCCGATTTGACCTCCGGTCTGCTTTTGAAAACATTGGCTTGAAGTACTTGAATTGTTCATCCCTTCTTCATTTGGTACTTTTTTTATGCACTTTTGTTTTTTCGGTTTGACTGATGGGCCCACCTTAATTTCAAATTGGGTTGGGAATTCTTCAAACAACCCTTTACATTAAAAAAAAGTCAATCCCCTTTCCATATCTTTGCTTCCCACTTTTCCGAAATTGGGCCGTCCAGTTTTGTCTTTTCCTTTTTTTCTTGGAAACAAATAATTGGACCATCCAATTGCCCAAGATTAGATGCTTGGCAACAACATAGCTGCAGTCAACGAGAAGAGAGAGGCGGCAAAATAGGCCCTGCAGATTTCCTCCCCAAGTTCCGCCCGATTCGTGGCAATCTCTGATTTCTTGCATATAATTCTCAAAAAATCATTCAACAACCAATTACGTAGCATCTT
The DNA here is from genome assembly GCA_037834125.1 of Lippia alba. NCBI lineage: Eukaryota > Viridiplantae > Streptophyta > Magnoliopsida > Lamiales > Verbenaceae > Lippia > Lippia alba. Next base: position 6,555 of record JBBMKE010052407.1, on the reverse strand, counting down.
ACCAATTTAACCATGTACTTATATCTATTTAAGAGTGTCAAGCTTTTACTTTTGCAATTCTTGAGCAAGTAGAGTTCGTCGTGGCGCAATAATAGGAGATTGCTTCTGCACCCAATCCATCCTTCTCAATTTCCTCCACCACGTCCACTCTCTCAACCACCTGCCTGAAGCCGGTAGATGATTTTGCCATGCGATGAAGATCTATGAGCCGTTCGTAGTTGAGGTTGAGCTTGGAGCTTCTTCCTTGGCGTCCAAAATGAGAGGGAAGGGGCCAAGGGGGCTGTTGTATCTTTCCATACCATGACACTGCAATATCAGATAACAGCTTCACTTTGGCGAGCTAGTTAATTTTCAGAAGCTTCACTACAATTTTTGTGGCGGCAAAGGTGTGATGTGGCCGTGCTCCGATTCATGCTAATCCTTTCATTCTTGGTTTACAGAGAGAAGAGCTCTGCTCGTGGTGCCACTGCTGCTTGCTGTTGCAAGTTTGAATTTTCATTTTCTTTCTTTTTTTTTTAGATTGCAGGAATATGTTTTTTAGCACTAGGAATCGTATTATGCGCAAATCAACCACCACCGATTGCATTTGGAGAACTGCAGAAGTCCATTGTTTACTTGGTCATCGTTTTTTTGGGACGGAAACAATTTTTTTTCTGGGAGAACCTCGAGGATGGGATGCATTTCTCAAAAAGGACAGATAAAATCATAATGGAGAGCCAATGAAGTCCATTATTGAAAAAAAAAAATTTCCATATTTTTTTCTAGAAGATCTTGAGCTGCATCAACCTCGTCCATCATCAAGACTGCTTCATGCTCCATCAATTCTTGGGCGAGAGGCTGCTGCAATGGATTCGTCATTACAAATTTAGAATCTTGGCGTGATGCAATCTCAAGCAACGTTCCCTTCCACTATGGCCGAACATCAACTTTGTCTTTCCCAATTCGCTTTGCCCATTGCTTTCTCATTCTTGGTTGCAAACTCTGTCAAGACCAGAGGAATTCACCGCCGCCACAGCCGTTGTTATCGCAATAATTGGACTCCGGGAAGAATATTTGATGATGGAGTGTGCACAAGAACAAGCAATCCACCGCTGCATTAGTTGGACGTCATCTTTTTCTCGACATCACAAAAATGCTCATGGAATTTGCTCTAGAACCATCAACTCATTCTTCATGATGCTCGCTTGAAGTTTCATCTCAAGAAACAGAGATAAAAGCATTTTACCTCCCTGTGTAATACATAATTTTCAAATTACTCCCTTGTGTAAAATTAAATAGCACCTAACCTACTTGTATTATTTTTTAAACACCATATTACCTCCTTTCTAATTTTTTTGTATTGATTAATAGGTTTTTTTACTAAAATGCATCAAATCCATTTAGAATTTTTTTTCCTGAGCACTTCATTTTCCCTCTTTTAGTCAAAAACCTTTACTAAAACACTTGAAAAGAAGCTAAACCCCCGAATAAATCCGCTTGAAGAAACAATCAATTAAAGACAAAAATAAGAAAAAGAGATAAATAGACAATAAACTCATTTATTTAAAATGAAGGGGGATAAAATATATTTCAAACTCACCAAATAAGAAAGAAATAATGAAAAATTTAAAGAGAATGAGTTACACACCCCTGTGTGAGGGGTAAAAATGCTTCTTTTTTAAAAACATGAGGGGGCTTTATGCTATTTGATTTTTCAGGAGGAGGTAATTTGATAATTATTTTTTTCATAGGGGGGTTGTGAGGTTTTTTCCCCAAGAAACAAGATAACCATTCTCAGCTTGTACGTGATCATTATTCCAACATCAATGGAGATTCTTGTTATTGCATATATGTGTGTCAGACTCTTGCCCCCGGTCAAAACACATTGTCGCGACACTCTCCTTTCTCGGCATCAATGAGATCCTGATAGATTTGCTCTCGAAGCTCGTCAGAACCAAGGAGACCATTCACCCATCACCTCATGACTCCATAACATGCATCACCATTTCAGCTTCAACGAAGATTTTTTTTTGTTGGCTAAGATCGTTAGAGACATGTGTGCAGAGCATCACTCGAACATCTGCATTCAAACTTGTGCAAATCCTCATTTTTCATCACCCGATGAAGTGAAAGAGATGCAGAACATTCTCCTAACCTCCATCAAGTCGAAGTATTGCAAATTGTTGGTGACCATCAATCCTTTGCGTCACGGAGTTACATCACAAGCGGTAGGTCAACAACTTCACATCTTACAGGACTCCACTAATTTCCCCGATGTGCCATCCATTTCCAAATGACTTTGGCCCTTTCAAACTTGTGCAAATCCTCATTTTCCATCGCCAACAATTCAAACCTCCATTAAGTCAAAATGTTACAAATTGTTGGTGATCATCAATCCTTCGCGTCATGGAGTTATATCGCAAAGCGGTAGCGCTGGTCAACAACTTCACATCTTGCCGGACTCCACCAATTTCCCCAACGTGCCATCCATTTCCAAATGACTATGTGTTGTGGAGATGTCGTCGTGATAGAATATGACGAAGAGGAAAGACTCAGCTTGTCCTGCCGGTTGTGCAGCATTTTCTTCTAATGGAATCTCCTTTTTTTTTTGTTTCTCTCCCATTTTTGCAGGTGAAGGATGAAAAAACGAGTTGAGGAGATAGGTCGCAGGAAGATCGGGAACCCAGATCAGCAACAAGAGAAGTCCAAGATACTTTAACTCTGGTATAGAAGTGAAACGAATCGTCACTTCACGAAATGAGAATTTCTTATGACATCAGATCAGCAACAAGAGAAGTCCAAGATACTTTGACTCTTGTATAGAAGTGGAACGAATCATCACTTCACGAAATGAGAATTTGTTATGACATCTAAAAGATGTTGAATTTGTTGGAAACTCTGATAAGAGACTTAGGTGTTGAAAGACTTGGAAAAGCCATATGAAGAATTTAGACAAAATATAGTAGTTTTGTAATTTTTGTATTCCTGTTGTCACTTTGATGTAAAAGAGTACCAATTTTTGGAATAAGATTGATCTTTCATCTCTCCATGACTCTTTGCATTTGTGCATTTATTCATTGTTCGTTGCTTTGATTTTGGTTCTGAACATCTCTAACGCATGCCCCAATTGTTGGAATTTCACCAACTTGTTGATACTCACGAACAATTTATATTTGTTTGAAGATATGACTGCACTTGAAAATTTAGTAATCAAGTTGCCTACGTACACCAAAAGGAGGATCAAGTCATCACGTAATTCAATGTTTTTTATCATAGTTTATACTCAGGCGAACAAGAAGTAGAGTGCAGTTTAGGCTCATGCATCATGGAGCAAACTTCTTCATTTTGACTAACTTTCATGGGAATCTGACTTTCGGAGGCTAATGTGAACTTGGCTTTAACGGTGAATTTGTTGGTTTAGTTTGAAAACACATCATTGGCTTCTCCAAGAAATGCTGGTGGAAAAAAATCTCCTAATATTGCTGGATTTGACGAGCAACTTCTTTCTGATTTCTTCTGACTTGATCAAGAATTCTTCAAACTTCTTGGTGGATTTCGCCAATGGATCATGCTTTGTTTTGGCTTTTTCTTTCATGTTGGTGGATGAACTAGATCAATATATTATTTTTGACTTTCTCGATGAGTCACGAGAATCCGTCTGCCACCATCAATAGCTTTGTTGAGAGGAGTTGCTTCTTGTTTGTTTCTTTTGTCAGCAAGCCTGGTCTTTACCAAAGACGGGTTTAGACTTCCAAATTGAAGCGTTGTCGATGCCCCCAAGTGTGTAGATAGAGGAAAGATCACCTTCTTGCTTTGAGAATTGTGTAAGATGTTCCTGGTTGCGGTAAGACTAGCATGATTCACCTCTGCAACATCTTCATCATCATCTTTGTCTTCATCATCAAGAATGATTTTTCCTTCATTGGCCAGTGACATTATCTTCTCTTTAGCCATGAAGCACTTTTTAATAGGATGACCGAAAATTCGGTGATACTTGCAGTATTTGGGATCAACCACTTTGCCGCTTTCTTCAAGGCGATTTGACTTGGACAATTTGATCAATCTTCTTTCAACTAGTTCATCAAAAATATGAGAGACATCGGAGTCAGTAAAAGGGTATTTCTTTTTTTATCTTTCTCTCAGCGTAGGTCGATAACCGCCGTTTGAATTGTGTTGGATTCCAAAGCTCTCGTTCTTCCTAACATTCGGAGGCACTCTGGCATCAATCGAAATAGCCAAGGACTCTTCGATAGAGGCTTTGGCAAACTTCTCATTCTTCCAACGATCTTCTCGTTCTCTTTCTTCTTTTCTGTGGGAAAATAAAGGTCGGTGATTTGCTATACTTAATTCCATATCGTGGGCATGAGTAGCTAACTCTTCAAAAGTTCGAGGTCTGGCCTCTTGGAGAATGTATTGAGGTTCCCAATGCATCCCTTGCGTGCACATCTCTATGGCTGACGTTTTCGACAATTTGTCTTTATAACTTAGGCTTAGTGTTCGCCAACAGTTGATATAATTGACGATCGGTTCATCTTTTTGTTACCTCACATTTGTAAGTTCGATTACACTCACGGTGCGGCGAGTGCTGTAAAAGCGGTTCAAGAACCCCCCTCCATCTCGTCCCAACTATTGATGGATTCGGGTTCAAGATCAACATACCAGTCGAAGGCGTTGCCTTTGAGCGATTGCACGAACTGCTTGACAAGAAGATCCCCGCCTGGTCCAGCGTTGTTGCAAGTTTCAATGAAGTGGGCGATGTGCTGTTGAGGATTACCTTTCCCATCGAATTGTTGAAGCTTGGGCGGCTGGTATCCATTTGGCATCTTCAAAGCATCAATCCTCCTTGAGTATGGTTTTGAGTATACGACTCGATTTTGGGATGACCCTCATACTGCACTTTGATGGTGTTTGCTATCATCGCCTGCAACTCTTCAATGGACAAAGTTACTACCGAACTTGTTGAAAGCGTGGTCTTTTGTACAAAATCTGGCTTGTGAAGTGTCTGATCAACCAGCTTCTCATTCAGAGTATGTTTTGGAGGAGAAGGACGGTTGTGGCTAGACCCTTCAGCATTTTGTTGCTCCACTTTGTTCATCAGTTGAGTAATTTGAAGATCTTTGTCCTCCACGATCTTCTACAAATCAGCTATGGCTTAGGCCATCTAGGCGAGTTGCTCATCCACGTTCGTTGCACCGGTGGTCATCGCGGGCAAATCGGCAAAGGTGGTGGAGTGAGTTCCTCTCGAGAGGCCGGATTGGGACCGTCAGATTCGGATGAAGCTGAACTGTGGTGCTTGCCCCCGGAAGGAGATTGGGAGATGTCAGCAATGAAGTTGGCGAAATCCTTCTTGTTGAAGAGTCCCCTTTTTGGTGCCATGGAATTGCTTAGGATGACCATTTGAGATTTTTCACCAATTGAAGAGATGAGAGGCAGAGAATGTCCCACTGGGCGTGTCAAAATTTGTTTACACAAATTTTTGTTGAATCTGCAATAAATGAATGCGAAATATAAGAAAATAGGAAAACAAAGATTTTTATTGATTTGGTTGTAAAAAGTGTTACAATTCTCTGTAAATCCTCTGATTCTTCTAGTAGATCCGAGGGCTTGATGCTTAATCTCGAATTAGATTGTGGAACTTGGTTGAAGGTGTTGGATCGTCGCACGGGCTCGTAGATTTATGAGCTTGGATGCTTGATCTTTGACTTGAAAGACTTGAAGATTTAGGCCTTGAAGAACCGTCAAGTCTTTGCTTGAACTTGAGAGCTTCTTTGATTTGATTTGTGGATGATATGTCCTCTTGATTGTTGATTTGTTCGCTCCAGTGCTTTATTTATAGGCACGTGTTGGGCTCGATCGACTTCATGGGCCTTGATTTGGGTTTGGACTTAAGAGCACATTTGATAATCAAAAATAACAATTTATTCTTATTATTTTAGATCAAATTATAATAAAATCCAAATTTGGTATGAACTTAAACTAGAAATAATTAACGAATAGCCAATTTTATTGGGTCATTCATTAATTATTAATCATCGAATTTTCGGTGTCAATAAATTGATTTTCTGATGTCTAAATACTCCACACACAATGTGCACATGTTTTTAATAAAAGTAAATTAATTTTCTCATTATTCTGGTCATTCTATAAAATTTTAATATAATAGAAAGCTATCACAACTCTTTTTTTTTTCTTCAATCTTCTCATCACTTGATTATGAGATTCACCATCTCCTCGGACAACGTTTTTTTTTCAGCTTAATCATTAAAAAGTGTTCATTAAACACTATTTTAGATTAATGATTCAAACTTAAAGAGTCATTGTATAGTGTTCACTAACTGTTGCTTTAGAGCAAGAATTCAAATTTAAAGAACCATTTCTATATTAAATTGATGGCAAAAATTTAATTACTTACGCCTTAGTATATTTATAATAATCAAACTTAAAGATATATATTTAAAATTTTTATATTTTATGGATGATAGTATTTCTCACCGTGCAAATTAAATTATGTATTGGATTTTATCTAATTATAATTCATATATTAACTATAAATTATAATTAATAATTTAAAAACAA
>JBBMKE010052301.1:0-18347 GCA_037834125.1 Lippia alba | reverse complement strand
CGGGGGCACAGGCACTATCTCGCAAAACAGGCTCAAGATTAACACTAACACAATTTATAAAGTATTTCCGGTACATAGCCGATATAGAAGATATGGTTAATTTAATAAGAAAACCATTTTGCTATGTATAATTCATGCAAGGTTATAGGTCGATATAAAAGAAAACCCTCACCTCCAAGTGTGCAAGATAGACCGAGAAAGAGTGATCACGAGCCAAGAATGTCTCCACCGAGGAGACTAAGTTGATTAAGAGAAGTGGCAGGTAGGCGTCGGCGACAGTTTGAAGGTGTCGGAGAGAGAGTTGTTAGCTGCTAGATGAGGGTCTCGAGTTGGTGGCGAGGCTATTGGGTTTATCTAACGGAAAAGCTGATCTGAGCTGGTGGTGGCTTAGGGTGGTTCTCGGTTCTGCTCGGAGCTGAGTGAAAAAGAGAGATGGTGGCGCCTGTGGTGTCGTCGGCAGGTGGCGGAGCTCACCGGAAGCGTGCCGATGGTGGGAGGTTTTTTTCCCTCCTTTCTCAGATCTGGTAGGAGAAGATGGCTGCAGAGATGAGCCTGTCCCTGGAGCGGCGGAGTGCCATCGGAGGAGACGACTGGTGGTGGTCTGATTCGGAGAGAATTGTGGCTTGGCGGTGAAGGGCTGTGGCGTGGAGATGGCGGTGGTTGTATGCCGGTATCGGGAGGAAGATAGTCGTGGCGCCGCTATTCTTAAGAGGGAGAGAGAGAGAGAGAGAGAGAGAGAGAGAGAGAGAGAGAGAGAGAAGGAAACGGGGTGGTGGCGCTTGAACTTGTCGTCGGAATCCATGGAGGTTGGCGATGGTGCTTGGGTGAAACCGCGACGGAGGCGGCGGCGCTTCCCTCTTCAGATTCAGAGAGGGGCGAGTCGTGGTGGCGCGGGACCTTTGAGTTTCCGGTTAGGGGCGGCGGTTGGCATGGAAGAAAGAAGGTGCAGCGCCGCAGCTGCTTCTTGTTGAAGACGAGAGAAAAGAAATGGAAGAATAGGATAACTAGGGTTTCTAGGATATAAGAGGGATCAAGTTTCCAAGAATTGCATATTGGTCCCTCGAGTTTAAGAAGTTATAAAAGTATCCCCAAGACTTTAAATAAAGACTTAACAAGCCCAAATAAATTCTTGTAATTAGAAATCGATCCTCAATTTTATTAATTACAAATTAGTCCATATAAGTTAAATTAAAGAGCACTTAAGTACTAAACACATATTTCAATTAAGTCCACTAATTTCACAGGATTGAAATTTAGTCAATTAAACAATTAAAGCATGAATAGGAGATTCAAATAAGCTTAGAGTTAAATAAATAATCGTCTTGATTGCACAAAATGACATCGTATCTTGTTTTGAAAATGCGGGGCGTCACAGAGTGCCTCTTCGTCTGCAAAACCTTGGTCGAGTTGAGTCTCCATCGATGCAACATAAAAAGTTCCACTGTGCGTTTACCTTCTCTTAACAAGCTTCATCTTCTGGATGTTCACTTCCCAATCAACGAACACTTTTCCGATCTGATTTCTGGTTGTCCCATGCTGGAGGAACTGGAAATTAACTGGACGGTAGAATTCTATTTTTGGCATTATGATTATTTCCACTACAGACTATTTTCACCCATGATAAAATCCATCAATATCGGGCGCATTGACGACACTGGCGATAGGGACGAAGAGATTGGGGGTCGATACCCAATCGATATTGATATGTGCTCTCAATGCACGATGGATATGGATACTCCTGCACTTGAGTATCTCGAAATAGAGGAGGATTGTTTACCCAAGTACATATCTGCTGAAATGCAAACGTCCTTGGTTGAGGCAGATATAAGAGTCACGATTTCTGAAGACGAAAAAGAAGGCGACACTTTCAGCACAAGTTCTGTGCTAGAATTTGTTGATAAACTCCACAATGTTGGAAGCCTTCGATTATCAGTTGATCATTTTACAAAGGTTGATGACACAGTATACGCAAATTCAACTCTATGGTTTCACAACCTGAAGAAACTTGAATTGGCTGCTGACTGGCTCTTCCTCTTAAAGTTTCTTGAATATGCTCCTAATTTACAAGTTCTTATCATCCAAAAGGTTTGCCAATCCATAACGTTATTATCTTTCTTCTAACACAATTTTTTTTTTGGTAACTTCTTGCCTACAATAACTTATTTATTTATATTTTATTGGATGTTCAGGTTGATAAATACCAAAACGACTGGGAGGAGCCTCAGCAAGTGCATCCATGCTTGACATCACATCTTACCTCAATAATAATTCACGAATTTGAAGGCACCGCGCAAAATCTTGAGATGATAAGATACTTTCTGAGGAATGCTAAGATCTTGGAAACTATGGACATATATTTTCAAGGATGATAGTTTTGATGATGATCACAAAAGAGATGAACAGAAGAGAATTTCATTGTTTGAACGAGGATCCCCAGCTTGTAAACTTAGGTGCTGTATTCCCTCCTGGCGGTGGGGATCGTTATTTGATGAAATTGTTGATTTGGGATTTAGTATGCAACTCACATTGTAAAGTTAATAAATGATCAATTAATTGATTCCCTATATTATTCCCTCTCTCTCTGGTGTTTGTTTTCTTATTCAATTATGAAACAAATAATGTGGTGGATATATTCGCTATTATTCTTTTTAATGGTGAGAAATATGTCTTAATCATATCAATATGGTTACTATATACATGCATCCGCAATCGCAGTCAATGTATCGTAGTCATTGGAGAATATAAATTTGGAAATTGGATACAGACCTATGATTTTGATATTTTATCCGTAATATGTTGTAGGGGTTACTAATTCGTAATATAATGTTTAAAATTTAGGGAAGTATATATAGAAAGAAAAAATAATAATAAAAATAGAGAGGTTAGTGTTGGGATCCTTCCCTTTAGGCCCAGTTCACATGTTGCGTTTGGAAAAGGTAGTATCTAGTGTAAATATGCTGAACTTGCAAGTATTGGGAAATACAAGAGATTAGAATGATAAGGATTATAGAAAGGTGATTGGCAATTATTTAGAAAAGGTAGTATCTAGTGTAAATCTGCTAAACTTGCAAGTATTGGGAAATACAAGAGATTAGAATGATAAGGAAAGTTTCGAAGTAAAGAATCATTTAAAAAATAAAAAAAATTCATAACTGCATGAAAGACGTTCAATATTGGTAATTGATTGTCTCAAAAAAGTTTTTGGTGATTGATCGTCATAAGAAAGATTCTAGTAAAGTCAATTGTTCAGAAACATTCTATTGTATGTATTTCGAGCCTTCCAACAGGAGTCTTAATTCTAGTAAAGTCAATTGTACAGAAACATTCTACTGTATGTATTTCGAGCCTTCCAACAGAAGTATGAGTCTTAATCGTAAATATTATATTTTCACATTTAATTACCAATTTGTTTTTTTAAAAAATTATAGTTATCCTAAATTAATTTTGGAGAAATGTTCCAACACAATAACTTATATAATTTATTATGTTTCTTTGAAACTCGTAGGGCGGAGATATAGCCAAAGAGAAGCGGTTGCCCAACCCCTTTTCCACCCTCCTTTAAATTGTGATTTTTTTAATTTATACATATATTTAAAATATTTATATTTTTGTTTCTCTTAATTAAATATTTTATCTCTTTTTATTTTTAATATTTTAATTTTTATCTCCTTGAGTTTACTTTTATTGAAAGAGGCAGTTGAGCTAAATAAACCCCATTTTCAAATTTTTACTTTAAGAGATCGTTTACATCAACGGAAATTGATTGGTTGGCTAAATTGTCTAGCCTGTTACAAGCTTTACTTTGCTAGTTAAAGTTTCCACTTTCTAGCAATTTCCCGGAGCCCCGGGTTTGACCGAGAAAAGGCCATGGTAGATAGCCACCCAAAAATAGAGTTGCTAAATAAACTATTTTGGTTGGATTGCGCGAATTTACCTTGTTATTCCTTAATCTTTCTTATTATTTAAGGAATCGACCTTTGAATTTTGTGAAAAACATTTTCATTTTCCACCGTATTTTTCATCTGACTCCCGCTTCCTTCTATGTTTTCCCCAATTCGACGTCGTCCGCAACAACTCGTTTTCTCCGGAGAGGCCCATCATTGCCAGAAACCTCGAACTCATCGAGATATCTGACGTCTAAGTGAAGATCAAGAACACGGTCTCCACCAGATACTACACTGCTTCTGGCGCCGATGCCCGAAACGACTTCATTGTGTTCTCCGTCAGCCTCAACGGAACCCCTTACAGCTTCTCTGACGCCAACAGCTTCTCTAATGTCTTCGTTTACTAAGATGTTAGTCTACATTTTGGAGAGAAATGCTCCAATTATAACAATATGGCTTTTTTTGGCTTTTCCTTAACAAAAATGGAGAGGAAAGTTGTCATCTTTGCTCATAAGAGAGTGCAAGTTCTGTTTCATTTTGGGTGTTTATGTATGTATTTGATATTGAAGTTTAATCTTTGGAATTTACTATTATTTGCCTACTGCCTGTCTATTTACAGTGATTTAGAATACTGTCAGAATTACATTACCTATTAATTAATATGGGATCATTTTTTTCTAGATGAGAATGATTTCCCAATGCTATCTCCACTACTTTCAGGCTTTCAGCATATGCTGATTGATTCGTGTTCTTCTTACTAAGGCTGTTTTGTTGTTGTAATATGCAAATCTTATGTTCTTTATTTTTGTTCCACATCCAAATTTTGTTGTTGGCATCCTGGGTGTTCAAACGTGAGGCATCTTGTTAAGTTAGAATAGAGTCGAACCACTAAACTACACCACTTGGTGGTTATGAGTTATTTATTGATCTCCGAAAAGTCATTAGGCAATTTCAGCTTTGTTTCGTTACTCTTGAAGCCATAACGGATTTTTATATATCTTAAAACTCAATCTCTGTATTGGACATGATAAACTAAACTTGAGAGTGAGATCTCTGCTGGAATTCTGTAAAAGATGGAAAGATCTAATAACAAAGTTTTTCTTGTTCCTGATCGTGATGTTGATTTTATTTCAACCCTTGTATTGCAGCCTATGATAATAGAGATAAAACCTACTGAGAGCAGTGCTTGTGGGAGGGATTGTTGCCTTTGCTAAAATTGGAGGCGCGATAAAGCCGTTGGCGGAGTAAAGATTGGTGTTGCTATGACTGCTGTTGTTTCAAGCTCAAAGCAGCGAGGGAATCGCCTACTTTAATTATGCCTGCCACGTCGCTTCAGAATTTATAACTACTTGTAGAATAAGTATTAAGACTTGATTGCATCTACACCTCTTTTGGAGATCATCGTGTTAGGTATTACAGCAGGCAGGTGTAAGTTTGGAAAGCTACAAACCACTTACCGAAAATGTTGGGATTTGCAAAATCACCCTATATTAGGGAGTGCTTTTGTAATTTTTCCAAATTCCTGAAGGTGGTCTGTATGATTTTGAAAATTTTTATGGAGTGGGTTGTAGATTTTTCAAATTAGTTGGTACAACAGTAATACTGCAATCTGCGAGGGTATATTCGAAGCAATATGAATATCGCCCTGTTTTTGAGCTCGTGTTCTGTGGTCCATTTTCACACACATATACCATCTTGTACCATCATTCTTACATTCTGAACTCAACTTTATGTCATCGAGTAATTTTATATCGTATTTTCAACAGAAGCAACAAACCTTTCGGCTGATCTCCAAAATTGAAGCACCCTCCCTGCTCCTCCGGCCTAATGTGAAGAAAATTGGGCAACTAAACTTTATTCATAACATATGTTTGTGAGAGTATTAACGTAATTTCACCGTAATACACTGGATTATAACTTGAAAGTACAGAGTGGGTTACATAACCCAAATAATGACCCCAACAAAATGTCAAGTAAAAGGGCCTTTGGAGGCATAATTAATCAAGCTTTGCCCAATTCCTAAACCCCCACTAACGGATTACCTAACTGGGAAGTAAATGATCTCTAATAATTAAAAAAAATCAAGTCATTACCTAAAATTGGAGGCGCGATAAATAGACCGAATATGGAATTAATGAATCCGATTATATATATATAATATTTAATTAAAATAAATTATTTACTTTTTTTTTACCACAAAATAAATTATTTACTAGTACATAATATTAAGTAAAATGACTATTCAATACTCTATAATATATAAAAATTTTAAAATTATAAAAGATAGACAATTTATGAATAATAGATTGATATTCAACTATGTTCATATATAACTAAGTAGTAGATATTTTAAATACATCAACTAAGAATATTTCTAGTTCAATAAAAAGTTTAAAAAAATTTACAATTATCATAAAGAATTGTCATATTATATACAATAACATAGATAGACTATTAATCCTCTCGCAACAAGAATAAAAAGTTTGGGACCATCCAAATTATTCTACGGTAAATTTTTTTTAAAAGTAAAATTCAAGTAAATGTAGAGACTTTTTAGAATAGATTCTTACATACATTATTCTAACAAGGTGCACGGACTCTTGCAGTCTTACGGATAGTCCCAAAAGCTAATAAAATCTTACATCAAAATATCTTTTGAAAAAAATGAAGTCGAATTGAAGACGTGATCTTCAATAATTAGGAACCGGAGTACGGGACTATAAATAAGGGCAAAACAAATTCAATCTTGGCAACGGCGATGGCAGATTGGGAGGGGCTTTACGACGATTTCCTTCCTCTAATCCTAAAGAAGGTAATACTCAATTTTGTTGTTTTTGGGGTGGTCTGCAAATCATGGCATGAGGCTTTTGCCGGAAATAAGCGTTCTCTATGCCGTCATCAAGCTCCATGGCTGATGCTCCCGGAGAAGAAAGGAGAGGATCATCACCGACCAATTTTCAGCCTTTCGAAGCAAAATTTATTAACCAAGGGTTTGTACGTCCCAGAGATGTCTGATAAAAGATGCACCGGGTTGAATTATGGATGGGTCCTCACAATATCTTCGGGTGAAAAAGGGGACATGAGTTTGGTGCATCCTCTCTCCAGATATCAGGTCGAGCTTCCTCCTCAGACATCGATTGTAGAGTACGATGAGTACCAAACTTGGCCAGCTTACACGTTCACGAAACGTGTAGCTTTGTCAACAGATCCGTCAGATTCGTCATCTGATTTTGTACTTATGATTTTACACAGTGGTGGTAAATACTTGGGTTATTGGAGACCAGGTGACACAGAGTGGACTAGAGTTGAACATTTGAATTGTTCGAGCGACCTTACTTATTACCAGGATCAATTCTATACCATTAATTATGGGGGTGAAGTTTCGAGTTACAAGGTTTCATCTCATGAACCCTCTGTTGTGCCTCGGAAGATAATCGAAATGGATTATCATTTGGTTAATGTAAACTGGCCCTATATTGTGGGAAATGCAGGGACATTACTAGTTATTGCTCGAGATGAAAGGGAAGAATATGGCCCATTTTGGGAAGAAAATGGCGAGGAGTACTGCAATGTGGATTATGGGGTGGATGATTTTCAAGTTTATGAATTGGATTTGATTAATGGGGTTTACAAGAAGATTAACAATATTGGAGATAGAGCCATTTTTGTTGGCCACAACACTTCAATATCCTTGGATCATGCCTCTCAATTTCCCGAGTCAAGTCTAATCATATATACTACACAGATGATCGAGAAGCAACATACGCCGGTACAAAGGAAGGAGGTGGAAAGGATATGGGTACTTACGACTTACAAAATGGGCAAATTATGCCATTCATAATTGAAGGATCATCAAGTCTAATCAATCCTCCCTTTTGGTTCATTCCCTCTCTGTCCAATTAATCCGTTCATTCCCTCTATGCCTTTTGTAATCTTAGTTTTTATTTCCAAATAATTTATGACACCAAATAATTGTGTTATTTTAAGCCTTTTCACTTGTTATATATTCTAATTGGTGTGTGATGATTATAACCTGGAAGCAATGGAAAATGTTGAGCCAGAGAAGATAACCGGAGAGACAGAAGGATGCTTTTGTACAAAATTGGACATTGGCAAAAATGTGTTGAGCATGTATTTTCAAGATTTAACCATTCATAATTCATAACAAAAACGGAACTGTGATTGTCTATGAAACAAAATTAGATCTTGTTTCGCATCTTTTGAGAAATAAGGTGTAATGGTTATGGATTGTCACTACATATGTGTGGTGGTTAATTTTCCGGGTTTTCCCATTTCTGGCTATAATTTGATCTAATAGCAGACCCTCCATCCACCTATGTTTTCAGGTTAGTTTCTGGTTCATTGTCCGTCCATTTACTGAATAGTATGCTGTGTTCTAATTAGAGGATTTCAATAATTCCAAGAAGCAATTCTAACTTTTTCTTTGAATGTTTATTTGCAGTAGAGCTACGATATCTTCTGAAAAGGTTTTAGTATCTTTGATTTCCATTGTGAAGAAATCTTTTTTATCTGATTTCATCTTGTCCAATGCTTGAGGAATTGGTAATTGACGGGATTGCAGACTATTCGGACCTCCTCCCATACAGAGTATCTTCACCCACGATAAAATCCATCAAGATCATGGAGTGCCACTACATATCGGTGGATATGGATATGGATACTCTAGCACTTACGTATCTGGAACTAGAGGATACTTTACCGAAGTATAAATCTGGTCGAACATTGGTTGAAGCAGAAGTCAGAGACTCATGGTTGCTGAAGACAAAAAGTTTGTTGAAGAAGAAGAAGAAGAAGAAGTGTGTTGGAATTTGTTGATAAACTCTAGAAAGTTGAAAGCCTATGCCTTCAATGCCACTATATTGAAAGCCTATGCCTTCAATTATGGGTGGCAGGGTGGGTGATTTTTACACTGGCACGCGTTTTGAATATTTGATCTTTCTATATCTTTTGGACTAATATATTTTGGGAATTGTGATTTTTTTCTTGTTTATCTTTTGGTTCTTGTGTAGGTTGCTGACGCAGCATTCGCAGCTTCAACTGTATGGTTTCACAACCTGAGGAAACTTGATTTGGCTGCTGACAGGTGCTTCCTGTTGAAGTTTGTTAAATACGCTCCTAATTTTCAAACTCTTATCATCCGAAAGGTTTGCTGATTTTCAGTTTTTTCTCTTTCTCCATAACAATTAGTTTTCACTTTATATTCTGGCAATCTATAACATATTTATTCACTTTATTTTTGGTGATCAGATTGATAAATACTTAAAATTCTGGGAGGAGCCCGAACAAGTGCATCCATGCCTGACATCCCATCTTACGTCAATAATGATTCACTATTTTGAAGGTGCGGCCCAAGATCTTGCGATGGTAAGATACTTTTTGAGGAATTCTAAGACGTTGAAAACTATGAACATATATTTCGACGCTTATAGTTATAATCAAAAGAGAGATGCGCGGGAGAGAATTTCATCGTTTGAACGAGGATCCGTAGCTTGTAATCTTATGTTTGGTTGAGTATCTATAGCTAGCTTTTCAACTTGTAAAACTTGATTAGATGCCTGATCGGCGGATCTCAATGTTAATTGCTTTGTATTCGTTCTTAATTTTCTAAACAAAATATATTTTTAGCTTTTGTTTCATCTCTGTCTTCTCATGGATTTTTATGGAGTAGACTGCAAAAGTTAACAAATTTGACGTTTTTAATTGATTACTATTGCCATATTGTGGGATGAAATTGGTGTCTTCCCTTCCTGGAAAGAAGGGCGCTAAAAATAAATATAATGAATTGCAGCTTGATTGTAGACTGATGAAATCTTCGGTTTACTCGTGATATGAATGTAACATATTTACGAGTGGGATATATTATGAAATTCAAAAAATAGAACATAAGAATTTTATGTTAATTATAGGGTTATCTCTGCAAATATTATATTTTTAGTCATCTAACTATATGATTTATTCAATTTTGGTCCTTTTAATTTTAATAAAAATGGCCATCCAACTATCACCATTTTTTCAGAATTGGTCTTTCTATCTGTTTGAGCAATAAAACAAACTAATCCATAAAAATTTCACTTCTATTTTGTCTTTTTCCCCCACTTTTCCACCATTTTTACTTTTTTTTTTTTTTTGGAAACCGGCCAACGCGACCTTGAGGTTTTTCGGGAAGACCTCACCTCATTTATTCACGAACCAAAGAATAAGTACAATGAGCGTACATGCAAATGTCAAGAAGACTCCAATTAAAGAAAAACCTAAAATAAGCATTGATAATAGACCATACATAGCCAGTTTATGCGCTTTGCTCCAACAATGGCCTCGTAAAGAGGCGCCCAGGGCCCTGGGCAGTAGTAGTCTCCAGGGAGGATCCTATCCGGCAGCACTTGTTCTCAACAATAGTCACGACGTCCTTGGAACTTTCAAATTTCTTGTTCGTGATGGATAGGCCATTATGTTTACCACCGTCAATTACGTAGTTACAAGCTATCCCCCAAAGGGAAAGAATTCTGTCCACGAACCGCTCCATGCACTTGCCGCCTATGGAACCAATTACCTGCAAACACATACTACCATTCCTCGCCCCAGATCCATTAGTATGCCTCATATGAACATAACCAACATTAAAATAGTTCAGTTTAGCAATCTCGCGCCTGTTAACATCAATATGATGATGCAAAGTCTTAATGCAATCATTCTCATTATTTAACAAAGCATAATATACTTACCTGTAGATTGCTGTTTTGACCGTTCAAACAACACCACTTTCCCCTCTTTTATTTTATGCTCAATAAAGACTTTATTTAACTTCCTGTTAATCTGCACCCAAAGAAACCTTTCTCGACCAACGCTAAGACCATCAAAAACAGGAGTTAAATAGAGATTCAAAAACATATTACCTGCCAAGATCAGTTGTGGCAGACTAACTTTTATTCTCTCTGCTGAAATCATCAAATTCTCAGGTTAGGAAGCTCCCAGATTTCGGTACAAATAATCCCTCGGAGTTGCGGCAATAAGGCCATCTCAGGATAAGATCATTATGACTGAGTAACGACTCCATTTTTCGCTAAGCTATCAGCTAGCATATTGCCTTCCCTGTAAATATGACTCAAGTGAATCTTGATCTTCTGTGAGAGGTTTTTATATTGCATTAGCAGTCGTTGGATTCTCCAATCTCTTGAACTACCTCTCTGAACCATAACTATGATAACCTTGGCATCTAGTTCAGCTCAAATCTCCTTGACACCTCAAATCTCCTTGACACCAATGGTGATAGCCATGTTTATGCCGTGAACTAGTGCATGGAGTTCCGCATAAGTGTTCGTGTTCGTCCCGACACCTGCACTATAAGCCACTAATACTTCTCCCTTATGATTACGGATAACTGCTCCAACACCTGCCGGTCCGGGGTTTCCTAAAGCAGAGCCATCCCTATTGAGCTTGAATTTGTTGAATTCTGGTTTCCTCCACTTCACGATCTTGATGGGATTATGCTTTGGTGGTTCCAGATATATTCCAAGACGCTCAGCGACATGTACATCTCCTTTCAACCATGGACGGCCTAGTCTTCCCACGGCAAATAGATGTGCAATATTTTGTTTGACTTGCCTTATTATGTTATAAGCAGAAAATTGCTTACCCTGATGTTTTCTCCTATTCCTCTCCGTCCATGTGTACCAAAGTACTAGCGTGGAAATGACAATTCTCACGTGACATTTTGTGCTGAAAGGCGAGGAACGTATCCACGCATTAAGCATCACTGTAACTGAGTCTGTATTTGGCACCTGTACATTAAGTAAAGAGTTAAAATAATTCCAAACATTCTTAACCTTACTGCTATGAATTAAGAGGTGGGCCAAAGTTTCTTGTTGGTTACAACATGCGCACTTCGAAGGGAAGTGCATCCCTTTACGGTGTAAGCGTTCGTCCACCAGAATCCAATCATGCATTATTCTCCACACAAATATCATGATGGTTGGGCTAAGATTAATGGACCAAATAGATTTATAAAGATCCCCGATTTATAAAGATCCCCCGCTGTACGCGTACATCTAACCATATCCCAAGCCATTTTTAAGGTAAAATTCCCATTGTTACTACTCTTCCATCTGCCAATATAATGTCCCTTTGACCAATCGGAATTTTTGTAATTTCTTCCACCATTTCTTCATCCATAAGCTGCAGCAATTTGTTTTCATTCCATGTATCATTAGTGATAAAATCCCTCACTTGCTCCTTCCCATAAACCCCCTATACTATCGAAAGCAATCGGCGTATCTCGGAACCACGTATCTTCCCAAAAATTAATATTTCCTTCACCTATATTCCAGTGAATCTTTGCTTCAACTTCTCTCCTGACTTTGCAGATTCTTTGGCAAATAACCGAGTGATACGTAGCAACAGCTGCATATTTAGGATGGACTTGTTTCCAGTACCGACTTTGCATATAGCGACTCCATATCGAATCACTCATCCGCATTCGCCACCACATTTGTAGGTGTAAGCTTTAACAACATCTGGGACGCTTCTAACTCCGAGTCCGCCTTCTTCAACCGGGAAGCAGACTCTTTCCAACTAGTCAGTGAAGCCGTCGAGTGCTATCTCTTGATCCCCAGAAGAACTTGTTTAACATCAGCTCAATTTTATTGATCACCGAAATTGGCGGTTCAATGATTTGTAAGATATGTATTGGTAGTGCTAATAGGATAGACTTAATAAGCTGAAGTCTGCCTCCATGTGAGAGATAAGCACATTCCCAAGCATTAATTCAATTTCGTATACGGCTGATAAGTTCATCATAAAGGCCGATCCTTTTCCTACCTCTATAGGGAGGAGCTCTAAGATATTTAAATGACAGGTTATCTTGAGTATATCCAAGTGTCCTCTGAACTTCCACCGCAGGAATAGCATCATTATTACCTACAACAAAGGAACTTTTGTTACTATTGACTCTTTGACTTGAAACAACCTCATAGTTATTAATAATGATACGCTTTACTCCCTGCAAGGAAATAGGTCAATTATTCGTAATGATTATTGTGTCATCCGCATATGCTAAATGCGAAACACGCATCTCTGCCGAAGCTCTGAAACACATTTTGAGCTGTTCCTGCATGAATTTGTTAAGCGCAAAAGAAAGAAAATCAGAAGCAATAACGAACAAAGAAGGAGATAGGGGGTCTCCCTGTCAAATGCCTCTTGTAGAATTGAAAATACCCGAAGATTCCCCATTGAAAATAACGGAAAACCAACAACTTGAGATGCATTAATGAATCCAATCCACCCATTTGTCAGAGAATCCTTTTGCTTTCAACATTGCACAAAGAAAGTTCCAATCAACTCGATCACAGGCCTTGGCCATATCAAGTTTTAGGATAACATTCTTAATCCGACTTTTATTGTCTAGAGCGTGCACCATCTCCCGAGCAAGTAGAATGTTGTCCCTTATTACCCTCCCGTGGACAAAACCGCTTTGGTTCTTAGAAACTAATCTTGGCAGGATATCAGCAATCAGCAAGCCTCATATTGAGGATTTTTGTAATGATTTTATTCGATACATTACAAAGGCTAATCGGCCTGTAGTCGCTCCCGGGTTCTCTTTTTTTTTTTTTTTTGGAATAAGAATAACAGATGTAGCAGTGAAAGCCATAGGGAGTCTAGCTCCGCTGAAAAATTCCAAAACAGCATTAACAACATCATCCTCTATAATCTCCCAAAACTTCTGATAGAATAGAGCACTAAACCCGTCCGGCCCCGTATCACTTCTAGGATTTAAATCAAAAACTGGTTTCTGAATTTCCTCCCTAGAAGGTAATCTATCCAAACATTGAGTAACCTCCTTTGTAAGCACCTTCTCAACAAAATTTGAACATTGGGAGGCTCGGCACAATCTGTTCCAGTTAGAAGTTCCTTAAAGAAGTCTTTAGCAGATTCTCTAATTGAATTCTGTTCTGATATTTCAACATCACCCACCTTCCACCATTTTTACTTCTTGTTGCACTTGTTGAGTATGAGTTGAAAACTCTCCTTGTTAAGCGGTTCCACCATTTTTTAGAGTTCATAGAGGCCAAAATTTTTGATTGAGCGAGTTTTTTTTATAAATGTGGGTACGAATATTATCCTTGAGGACATCACTTTTAATTAACTCAATACCCGTCCCCCTAATTTGTGCCAAAACTTGCAAGACTCTTAATTTTGTTATCCTAATGGGTCACCAAAAGAATAATTGTGCATCCCTAAAGAACACCAAGACTTGGAAATTAAGAGAAGAAAACCCCAAATTTCTTCAAACACTCGAGCTCTTTCGCGCGTAAGTAAGATAAAACTGAATATGTTCTAATATTCTCCATATATTGTATTTATTATTATCTTACTCATGTGAACTTTGATGATTGAAATTAATGGCTGCAATTAATGGCTGCACAAGATGTTTCATGATCAAATTCGAGCAACGACAAAATATACTATGAACAAATTTCATAGTTTCAATACATTTAAACTCTTCAAAAGAGTTTATAACATCATCTGAGTGCCATACTGAATCAAGCTTTCATACTAATACAACTTTAGGCAAATACCTACGAAAAGATCGCTTGGATTTAAGAGAAGGTCGCTTGGATTAAGAATTTATTGAAACAAGTGTAGAGATTAGTTTTAGAATATTGGGCTTCTGCGTGTTCCCTGCATACAAACATTTTGAATGAAAGCTTGATTCAGTATGGATGAGATTAGTTTTAGAAACAAGTGTACAGATTAGCATAGAAACAGTGATTCATTTCACATTTTCAGCATTTTCATTTGTTTAATTTATTGGTAATTTGATATTTATGCTGATATATGTAAATACTTAAGTTGCGCCAAGGAAAAAGGCAACAACTGCTTTTGGGAATGTCATTTCTTTGTTTTCCTAATTTGAGATTTAGACATTTGTCTAGCATTCTTGGTAAGAAGCCATTACGTAAAAAAAAAGAAAAATATCCTTTCATTAAATTAATGAAATTGATTTATTTTAACTTTTGGGATAAAATCTTTCTAAAAATTAATTTAGGGGGCAAATTGTTTTAAATTTTTTTATTATTTGGGTAAAATGTTTTTAAATGATTTTTAGAGGGTATGGTGCCACAATATGTAAGTGTAGGGGGCGGAGTGTCAATATTTACCCTAAGCAAATCATTAAGAACACATATGGCTGCCGCCATCAGGCAAGGAAGACAAATCTATACTCACCAATTTTACCTGTTCTTTTCTCCCATTCATTATACTTACGGAGGAAAGAAAATAATGATGAAGCGGCAGAAACTTGAGAATCTTTCAATATCGAGAGTTGAGATTCTGTACTAAGTCCTAACTTGACAATAGGCAATTTCGAACTAGAGTCCTAACGCCAATGGATAACCCTCGAATTCCAATTTGAACTAGAATTAAGCTTCAATGTGACAAAGCATAATATGTACTTCAACTATGTGGTGTTTTGTTGGAATCCTTTTGTATTTATTTTTATTTTGTTTTTGTAGTAGAAGCGTGTTTAAGCTTCTTTCTTTTATTCTTTACGCTTTTAGTGAGTTGGCCGTTTCTTTGTTAAATTTCTTATTTCTTTTGTATTTCGCACTAAAATGCTTTTAAAAAGAAAAAATCCAGGTCGGGAAGGTTATAGTAGCCAAAGCCATTGGAATTTGTAGTTTATACATTGGAAAAATCCGGTTATTAATAGACAAGGACGGGGAAAGGAATAACTACAAGAAAGAAAATTAAGTAGTTATTTGTCAAATTTTGATTTCTTCAATGACCAGAACTAAACGCGGATATGGCCACGTGTTTGTATATATATGTAAACTGACATTTTGTAACCCTAACATTATTCATTCAGTAAAGTTTTTCTGTTTTGCATCTCTGAAACCCTAGTTCTCTCTCTGTTTCTCTTCCGCCGCCTTCAACGTTTTTACATGTTATTATCACGACAGAATCAACCTGAACCTGTCCTAATCAGCACACGAGATTGGTAATGGATAGATTGAGCGAGTTGCCGGACTCGGTCATCTGTCACATCCTGTCGTTTCTACCGACCAAATTTTCAGCGGCGACGAGCGTCCTATCAAAGAGATGGAGATATTTGTGGACCGACGTCCCAGTTTTAGATCTACACTACAGTAGTTTTGTGGGGTCATTGGGATTTTTATTTCGGGACATCGTCTATGCAGTTCTTTTGCGCCATAATCATGGTGAACTACACACTTTTCGTCTTACTACCTACGAAGATTACTTCCAACGATATTGGTTGACCGATTTCCCAGTCAAGACATGGATTTCAATTGTTGCTCTGCGCGGGCTCCGAAACCTACATATGAGTCTCTATTCTACTGCCTATGGTATTCCTGAGTGCCTCTTCATCTGCAAAACCTTGGTCGAGTTGAGTCTCCATCGATGCAACATAAAAAGTTCCATTGTGCGTTTACCTGAAGAAGCTTCATCTTCTAGATGTTCACTTCCCAATCAACGAACACTTTTCGGATCTGATTTCTGGTTGTCCTGTGCTCGAGGAACTGGAAATTAACTGGACGGTAGAATTCTATTTCTGGCATAAGGATTATTTCCAGTACATACTATTTTCACCCACGATAAAATCCATCAAGATCGGGCGCACTGACCACAATATCGATCGATACCCGATGTATATTGCTAAGATAGTACGCGATGGATACACGATGGTTATGGATACTCCTGCACTTGAATATCTCAAAATAGAGGAGGATTGTTTACCCAAGTACATATCTACTCAAACACAAACCTCGTTGGTTGAGGCAGATATAAGAGTCGAGATTAATTCTGAAAACGAAATAGAAGGCCACACTTTCAGCACAAGTTCTGTGCTCAAATTTGTTGATAAACTCCACAATATTGGAAGCCTTCGATTATCAGTTGATCATTTTACAAAAGTATTCGCAAATTCAACTGTATGGTTTCACAATCTGAAGAAACTTGAATTGGCTGCTGACCCGCGCTTCCTGTTAAAGTTTCTTGAATATGCTCCTAATTTACAAGTTCTTATCATCCAAAAGGTTTGCCAATCGTTACCGTTATTATCTTTCTTCTAACACATTTTTTTTTTGTAACTTCTTGCGTACAATAGCTTATTTATTTATATTTTATTGGATGCTCAGGTTGATAAATACCTAAACGACTGGGAGGAGCCTCAGCAAGTGCACTCATGCTTGACATCACATCTTACGTCAATCGTAATTCACGAATTTGAAGGCACCACACAAAATCTTGAGATGGTAAGATATTTTCTGAGGAATGCCAAGATCTTGGAAACTATGGACATATATTTCAAGGATGATAGTTTTGATGATGATCACAAAAGAGATGAGCAGAAGAGAATTTCATTGTTTGAACGAGGATCCCCAGCTTGTAAACTTAGGTGTTGTATTCCCTCCTGGCGGTGGGGATCGTTATTTGATGAAATTGATAGATTTGGGGATTTAGTATGCAACTCACATTGTGAAGTTAATAAATGATCAATTAATTGATTTCCTTTATTATTCCCTTTCTCTCTCTCGCGTTTGTTTCTTATTCAATTAGAAAAACGAATAACGTCGTGGATTATTCGCTATAGATCTTGATTTGTACATTCTTTTTAATTAATGGTTAGAAATATGTCTTAATTATATCAAATGTATCGTAGTCATTTGAGAATATAAATCCCGAAATTGGAAAGTGCAAATTACGAATGATCATAGGGTGGTATATAGCAAAAAAATTAGAGACATCCCCCCTGAGATTAATTGATAAAGAGTTTTTTTTTTCAGGATACTCCATGTATTATGTTTAATTAGCATGCCTAATTAGCACTCTGATACTATGATTTGAAAATTATCAAAGAAAACCCTATGATTATATAAATTAGCACTGAAAATCCTATGATTATATTAAAGTTAGCAGTTTATAACCATGGATGTAGGGTTTGAAATGCTAAATAAATGCTAATTTATTACAATCATAGGGTTCTCTTGCTAAATGAATGCTAATTTATTACAATCACAGGATTCTCTTTGAGAATTTTCAAATCACAGGGTTTTGAGTGCTAATTAGGTATATCACAGGGTTTTTGTGCAATTAACTCATTGAGAAATTATGAATTCTCTCTGGACCCTTCCATTCTCCCAAGAAATTTAACAGACCTATGATTTTACTATTTATCTCTAATATGTTGTAGTAGTTATTTGTAAGGGAAATTTACATTCAGGTACCTGCATTTAGCCATAATTACAAATCAAGACATATTCTTTCATTTTTTACATATTAGTCCCTAAAGTTTGATTCCGTTAGAGGTCCCCGGTAACCGTTAGGGTTCCGTCAAATTTTTGATCTGTTATTCCAAAAATACACTTGAATTTTTTGTTAATATCTTACAAAACGACCCCTCAATGTTCTACCACCTTACAAAACGAC
>JBBMKE010052090.1:0-18356 GCA_037834125.1 Lippia alba | reverse complement strand
CCAACCGCGGTTTTGAACGGTTCTCTCAAAATATCACGGTTTTGAGTTTGGTCCGGTTTTGAGGGTTAACCGAACCGTCCGCCGGTCCGGTTGACGGTTCTAGCGGTCGGACCGTCCGGTCCGGTCCGATCCGCAAAACACTGGTCTCCGTTCGCTTAGACTTGGGCTCATGTATGGATGTCCATTTTATATGTGAGTTCGGGTCTAAGTACGGGGGATGTGGATGGCCCACGCTCGGGCATCACAATTCCCCTCATTCTCCAATCCACTTTGCTGATTTTGATCTACTGCCTAAGCACCTAAAATGACGTTCCTACCTTCAATTTATCATCTTCAACCAACAAACAGATCTTCCACAACTTCCACAATTATTGTCTGAAAGTAAGAGGAAAAATCATGTTCCCCAACTCGCCGGCCCAACTCTGCTGTTGGTACCCCAAATTGCCGGCAATGGTCTTGTAATTCAGAAAACTTCCATCTTTTTCTCTCTTTTTCTTCCAATTACATTACACCATTACCGATGCACCCCATTTTGCGCACGAGACAGGAAAGACAATGTTGAAGTAAATCGGCTCCTGAAACTCTCGCTGACGTACTCCAGGTCTGGGTCTTCACTCCCGTCAGGCATTTCATTAAGTTTTTCCATTTCATAGCTCAAGTTTGTTGTTTAATTTTTTGAGCAAGGTTTCGGATTTAGCGATGGCTAGCTCCTCATGCCAAGGATCATGAAGTTAGGTTATTGAATGATGAGAATGTCGATAATATGATTGAACTTCATAGAACGTTCAATTTGACATATGCGGACCTTAGGGCAAGGGGCAACTGATAGGGATGATATTGAGCACATGGGATCGACTAGCTTCAGGTAATTGAATAATGAATTCTCGTCCTTCATATTCTTTTGGAACTTTATTTTATTTCAATGTTTTCTTTGTCAGCCTTGTTAGGCACGGAGCGGAGGATGCGGGAATGGCACTAACTAATCAATCTGATGCTTTGTAATCAAATTCCCTAAATTCATGGAGTATGTGCATAAATGGGGTAGGACAAGTGTTCAAAGATGCGGCTGATTTTCGGGTAAAAGTGAAACATCACTCTGTTGCTATATATACATCGGTCGTTCAAGTACACTAAAAATGATAGTTCGAAGGTCATAGTGTTGTGTGTTGAAAATACTTGTAAGTGGCGTATCTATGCATCATATATTAAGAAAGGCTTACAATTTGCTACAAGAAAATGCATCTTGCAGCACACGTGTCGAGAGGGTATTCTACGGACGAGGGGACATCCTAGAGCTGATGCAAATTGGGTTGCAAACATTGTGAGAGATAAGGTCAGAAATTGTCATAAGTATTCTCCTAAAGAAATGAAAGCCGACTCTAGAGGGAATTTGCGGTTGATGTTCCTTACAATCGGGTGTGGAGGGGTAAAAAAATCACTTTGTATGATATCCATGGCTCTGATGGTGCATCGTATGATAGAGTAAGATGGTATTGTGAGGCTGTTAAAAGAACAAATCGTGGGAGTTTTGCCGATTATAAGGTGGATACAGATACTCAGAAATTTACGAGGCTTTTTCATTGTTTTCATGCATGTTTAGTTGGTTTTTGTTAGAGGATGTAGGAAGCTGATTTTTTTGGATGGGACAATCATTAAGAATAACTTTAAAGGTTGTCTTTTGTCTGCTGTACCGAAGGATGACAACGATGGTTTCTTCTGTTGGGAATAGTGCCCTAGAAAGCTTGTATCTTTGGGACGTTCCCTATATCACAGACAATCTTTGAATAATATACGAATGATTATTGTAACACCCGAGCGCAAGGCGTCACATCCCCCGCACCGAGACCCGACCCACATATAAATGGACAATCCATACACGAACCAAATCACGGCGAACGGGGACTCAATGCAAACGTACTCGCTATGCTAGGAGGGCTAACCCTTGAACCAATCAATAACTATGTACTAAAATAAATCAATGCAAAGCAATAATAGCGGAAACATTGGATTACATAACATGTACAATGAGCTACAAGCTCCAAAAATTACAATTTACACCTAATCATGGCCTTCGCAGCCTCAAGATATCAAAAGCTTTCAACTGTACATAATACAAAATATTATGAGTGTATGTGATACAAAACCAAAGTGCTAGACCCAAATACAAGACCCACTAGACTTGTATTCCCACCTAGCACCTTCCCAACCTGCACAAAATACTGAAGCAACACCTGGTTCAGTCCATAGGGAACTGGTGGGTATAAAAACAGGGCATACAATATATAAATATTGCAGTATTGAACACATACATGCAAGTTATAATTCCATTTGAAGTTTTAGAATAATTTCCCAAGTGGGCAAGATAAGAAGACATCAATGGGATCATAACTATTATATTCGATTAATCATTAGGTTATTCATGGCCCGGCGAGTGGGCGTGTACAATCTCCAACCTTCTCCTCGTGTAATCATTATTCATTCATTCATGCGTTATCATGTAATCATTCTTGTGTGCACATACATTCGAATCCATTAACATTCGATCACATACTCCTTCCACCGGATGATGGACGAGCTTGCAAGACCCGACCATCCATTCATTGTGGTTAGTGGAATACATGAATCCCCAAAAGCCCGGTTAGCCTTTCATCGTCAAAACTCCTAACGAGGTCGGTTTTCCCGTCAAGAGGTTGGAACTAGTGTGAAGGATCACCGTCGGCCCTTGCCTTCCCGGATAGCCACTCACACTAAGTCCCGAGGCTCGTGTACATTCATGCTCTCGCCAAAACATTGGATAGGTTCATAAAAGAAAAGGCTTTACGTTTGAAATCATTTACTATAAAAAAACTCGATATACATATAGTAATAATTTGGCTCAAAACTTTATACATAAGGAATATATCGGGTCGATTTAGCTAATAGAAGAGAAACCCACCTTACAAGACAAAAGGGTAAGCAAAATAGTCTAAAGATCTCCCAAGCCTCCGACCGAACTCAAATCTGTGCAAAAGAAGTGAAGTGAAACTCATGAGAACCATATACAACACACGAAAATGTTATGCATATGATATGAGATGCATATGAGGTCAAAAAATGTCATAAAGATGCAATATTGCACAATTTCGATCATTCACGTTCATTCGAAGTCATATCTTCCTCATTTCTATTCATTTCAAGCCAACATTCTCAAATAACATTCATAACATATATTTCAATTGGTAAACAAGAGATAAGAATCATAAGAATAGGGTAAAATAAGCACTTAGGGTTCACAACCAAAGAATCCAAGCATTCATGCGCATAAATGAGCAATGAAGACACATGAACACATAACTCGCATATTTTATGTCAAACAAACCCCAAATTCGCACACGAACTACATATCATATACATAAAACATAATACATATGAAATTGAATCACAAGAAACTCATAGAATGGCAATACATACTCATAAACATGTATATAACACATTAGAAACATGCTAGGGACGGGGAAGATCAAACAAACGAGAAACAATGCACGAAAAATCATGTCCGTGACCACAGACAGGATACATGGCCGTGGATCTTCCATTCAGGATTTCCTGGCCATTGATTCAATGCAGTAGGCTACCAACGAAGGAAAATCCAACGAACATTGGTACTTTCTAGTCGCGAAAAATAAGGCCAAAATAGGGGAAAACTCCCACAAAACCAATCCCACACCTAGGCAACTCGTCAAGGCATGCTTAAACAATAAAATACCAATAATTCAAGTCCAATTCATGCAAGGAAACATGTCAAAGCAAGAACTAAAGTAAGAGATAGACATATATGATCATAGCTTCACAATTCTTCCATATAAGCACTCATATGAAAAAGGAGATGATGCCATTCAATAATCCAAACTCACTTATGAAAGAAGAGAAGAGATCAAGGAAGAAGATGATGAATAGTTCCTTTTCCTTTCCTTCTCTTGGCTCACGTTTTTGCTGCTGCTTTGGGAGGGTTGATGTAACACCCGTATTTCTGAGCCGATAGGTAAATTATGTGATTTAATTTAAGTTTGCATTTTATTTGAATTTATTTGAATTATGTGCATTTATTTGCATTTTATCGCATTTCATTTAAATTAATTGTCAGAGAATTGAAGCCGGAACGACCTTCAACCGAAATAATTTAAACCGAGAAAACCAAGAACCGAACCGAATCCTTTGAACCAAACCGGTTCATCCCTTTAAGGCTTGAACCCATACAATCACTCCCTCATTTCCACACTCAGCCAATTTCAAGCAAGAAAGAAGAGAATAAGAGCTCCAAGTGCCGAACCATTAATCCAACTTCAATCCCTCATATCTCTCTCGTTTCTTCATCATTTCTCGAGCCCAAGTAAGTTTTGAAAACCCCATCTCGTCCTCTATCATCTTCTCGGAACATTTATTCTTGAATTTGGTTGCATATATGATTTTGAGCTTGTTGATGAATAGTTAGGTCATATTGCATAATTGTTGGTTTTGAGCACTTGAGTGCATTTGGTTGGATTTGGACTTGATATATGAGTTCTATATGTTGCATTTATTGTGTATATAACTTGGGTTTGGTTGGTATTGGCATTAATGGCTTGAAGCCAAATTTGATCATAAATGCATATAAATGGGGTTTGTGAATCTTGCATTCATTTCTTGTTTTTCTTGATACTTTTGCATTAATATATGATCCTAGATGTATTGTTGATGTTTGTAATGCTTTGGTATGGACCAATTTGAGTGTTGTGGTGTTTTTGGGATTGAACCCTGTTTTTCAGTATGCTCTGTCCAGATTTTCAGTCCAAACAGGCGTTTGGGACCTTAGTTCATTTTGCAAACGACCGTTTAGACTGCGCGGGATTTTCAAAATTGCCTCTATAAAGCGGCCGTTTAGATTTTTGAACTGTTTTGCAAACGGCCGTTTGGCAACCCAGACCTGATGCAGAAGGTTTTGAAACGAGCGTTTGGTATTTGAACTAAAACCTCAAATGCCCGTTCGGAAAGGGAATATTTGTTGCAGACGCAACTTGAATGCCCGTTTAGCTTTCCTTTGAAAATTGGAAACGGGTATTTGGGAAATATTTTCTAGGAACAGACGCATCCCACACGGGCGTTTAGAAATTGTTCTGAAAAGCCAAACGGCCGTGTGAGATGCCACTGTCCGTTTTTGAGTTTTTAGACTTTTGCAGTTCAATTCCTTTGGCCCCTAAATGCTTTGATATGTCATTTTTATACATTATTAAGTATTTCTTGCACTTGTTTTGAGACGTGTGACTTTTCCTTGCATGAGTTGCATTTGTGAGTGCTAATATGTGACTTTTTGGAATTTATTGAGTATGTGTGACAAGCATTTGCATTTCATGCATGTTCTCAATTGCCTAGCGTCTAAGTCTCGGGTTTGTTTGTGTTTCTTTTCAGAGGAGGACCCGGTTGACGAGCCCGAGGCCTAAGTTCTCACGCTGACTACACTTTTTGCTATTCTACAAGGTGAGGCTAGGACCTTTGTATAGTTAAGCGACCTAAAGCCTTATATGACGTTTTCTTGCCCCGTATGTGATCCTATTATATGTATAAGTAACTATGTGTTGGATTTATTACATTTATGATCTTGTGAAACAAGCTTACTCTGAAAAGTTAATATATAGGTATATATGAGCCCTTTCCAATTATTTATGTTCAGTTTCTATTGTCGTAGCGAGTTAAGCCATGAAAGATTGGTTCTGTTATTGGTTCTGTGTTTGTGAGCTCAAGGAACTATGGGTAAGGAACCCTCGGGATGGTATAGGGCCGTCGAGGTTATGCCTGTGCATAGTCTCCACCCAAGATATCACGTGCGACCTCGGGAGCTAAGGAAGACGTAGTATTTTGATGCCTCCGGTTATCCGAGGAGGACCCGTAGTAGGTTAGCTACCTCTCGGGGGTTTGATATATCTATGGATGGTTAGGACCGGCCGATCCTTCCATCATTAGTGTTGAGGATGATATGTTTATGCTTTCGATTTTATTTGTGTTCTGAAAAGTAGGTTGGAAGCTCGTACTCGCCGAGCATTTGTTTCTGTTCAGTTATGGGAATTTATGAATCGGAATAGAGATTGTGAAAATGTATATTATGTTTAGTTTTGGCTTGTAAAAACCTATCTCCGGTTCATGAATCCACCTTTTGATATATGCTTTGATATATGTATATAGTGTGTGGGTGTGCGTTAGCCCCTTCACTCAGTCAGTTGTTTGATTCCCTCCATTTGCCTTTCTTCAGTTGCAGGTTCTTCTGTCGGGAGCAAGGTGGAGAAGTGTCTGCAGTTGTACACTTACAGGTCTAGGTCCTTAGTGCATACATCCTGCTTACATTTTGTATTACATATTGTTATGAATATTTGAATTATATGTATATGAATTTTTTTCGGCCGTGTCAGCCATTGTACATGTTGTATTTGGAACCTTGAAGTATGAATGCATATATGCTTATTTGGTTTTTAATTTACAGCTTCCGCGCACTCTGAGTCGTTGTTAGTTAGCTCTGTCTGGCTTTGTGTGTGTGTGGTCACCTGTTCGCTAGGATTTGGATTTGCGTACGGGTTATTTCATGACCGGATTCGGGTCTTGGTGCGGGGGATGTGGTCCTTACTTGTGGGGTGCTACAAAGTACATAAATCGGAAAAATAAATGCGATAGAAAGGAAATGCAGACTCTGACTAAAACCACAAGGGCAGACTCATCCGCCTAGCTCAAAAGAAAGACCTGTCACTAAAAAATGAACGATATGAGGTGTCAGTCAACTGACTGAGTGAAGGGGCTAACACACACCCATAATATCTATATATATATATATTGAGAAAATCACGTATTAAAAGAATGGATTCATGAACCGGGGCTAGGGTTTTGCAAACCAAAAATTATTTAGAAAATACCCAAAATAGATATAAGTTCGCAAACCATTTTAATAAGACTCCTATCCCATTTCACAAAGTTCCTCGAATGACAGAATACTCGGCGAGAACGAGTTTCCAACCTTACTACTCAGGCAGACAGACAAATAATGAAATTAAATTTTATCT
The DNA here is from genome assembly GCA_037834125.1 of Lippia alba. Taxonomy (NCBI): domain Eukaryota; kingdom Viridiplantae; phylum Streptophyta; class Magnoliopsida; order Lamiales; family Verbenaceae; genus Lippia; species Lippia alba. The sequence continues at coordinate 11,295 of JBBMKE010052090.1, read as the reverse complement.
AACCACATACACCTTGATGAATGGGCTGGCCTGCCCAAACATCCAAATCTGACTCCCAAGACAGGTGGCGAACCCCTAAGGGCCGTCTCCGGTAGAAGTATGTCGAAGGCTCAGGACACCACGACCTCCTCAACCTCACTAAGGATTACGTAAATACCCCAACAGATGGAACAGGTACAGTAGCTTAAACGACGGCCCATGCCGTACCGACCTCTACTCGTACAAGTTCCGGGATCCCAAATAAAAACAAATTCGATAGATCCAATGCCAATATTTCATGGCTACCTCGCTAACAGACTCAGAAGGGAAAAAGTTTTTCCAAAAAGGTTTATATATACCTTTATAATAAGTTTTCCAAAACAAAGAGTGGTTCACAAGATCATAAACGTACATATCCAACACATAATACAGTATAATTTAGTATACTCGCATGCAGAGAGTAGAAAACAGCATATAAAGGTCATAGGTCCTGCTATACAAACCTAAACCTCACCTCGTGCAAAGTAGAGTGTGAGAGTGTGTAGGGCCAAACACTCTATACCTCGGGCTCGTCCGGCTCCTCAAACTCTGGAATAAACAGACAGAAACCAAGACTTAGACGCTAAATGAACCACATAAGACACACATCGTGCAAGTATGAATGATATGAAACATGAAGATGATGTTTACAACTTGGTCACATTGCATATTTTCACATATTTCATCAAACCATGCAAGTAATCAATTATTAAGGTTAAACAATGTATAGGAACTCATATTGGATCATATAAGTCATAAAGGAACTTAAACGAATTAATTAAGCAGAAAGAAGTGGTTTAAAAATACACAAAGTGGCCCTGGAGCGGCCATTCCCACACCAAGAAGGGCGTGGGAACTGTCCTTCCCACAAACCACATCACCGAACATGGGAACGGTCCTTCCCATGTCAGGCACAACCTGGAAATGGCCATTCCCAGTGGCGGGCTGACGTCAGCAGAGCCGAAACTTTCGTTCCGACTTGTAGGCCAAAACGGGAAGGGCCGTTTCCGTGCCCAGAACTGAACATCATCATCTCCTTCGCGATTAAGCTTCAGGAATCCATATCCATGGCTTCTTAAGGCTAATTTCAACACCAAAAGACCAACAAAAATCCACATAAACATATATACAATCATATAATCCATGCTTGACACTTAAACATCCATTAATTCGAGTTTTAGAGAGATTTAGCCCCAAAAAATCCACAAACCCATTTTCAAGCTTTTCAAACCCAAATCATGAATAGATGAATTCCTAGCTACTAAATTCAAATTCTCAGCATAGAAGAAGCATTTAGAACATCAAAGCATGTTTGAAGACTCATCAATTAGATCAAATTCTCAAGTTAGGGCTAAAACTCCCAAATCACATGAATCCTTCAATCAAGTTCAAATTACCCAAAATCATGCTCATATTCAAGAATAGAATCGGTAAATAAACACGAAACCTACCTCGAACTTGAAAGGAAGAAGAATCAAAGGATATGAGCTCTCTAGGAAGAAATGGGTCTCTAGCTTGATCTTCTCTTGAAGCTCTTCCTCTCTCCCTCTTTAGAGTGGTTAGGTGAGATTTGAAATGAAATTATGAGAATGGGATCTAAATGTGAGTTAGGTTGTCTCTCTCTCGGTTTTAGGTCAAAAGTGGGGAAATGGTTTAAAGGGCTTTCGAGTTAAGTGAACTGGAATATTAGAAGGTTCTAGGTTAAGAAATAATTCTTAGTGCCCCGATTTTATGAAACGAGTTCAAAGATGGTGTCAGAATTCGAATTCGAATTCCCGAGCTCATAATGGTCTGAGTGACCCAATAACCAAGTCCTATTTCATGTAACGAACCCTATCACTAGATTAAATTCCACATTGCCATGCAAGAATTCATGTTTTATTCTCTTATCAAATTTTAAACGATTAATTCATATTGACACCAAAAGTTGTAAATAAATGCATAATTGCATAAGTATACACTGTCGTGACGATTACCTGGGCATTTTAACGAATGAGGCATCACAACCTCCCCCTTGGAGAACCTGGTCCCGAGGTTCACTGTTCTGCAGAAGCAAACCCAGATACAATCTTCTCATCTTCTCCTCAGTCTCCCAAGTCGATTCCTTGGATTTCAAATCTCTCCACAGTACTCTAACCAAAGGAATTTGCTTGTTCCTTAACACTTGTAATTTTCGATCCTGAATCTTAACCGGATGCTTCACTATCGTCAAGTCAGACTCAAGCTGTATTTCCTCAACTAGCAAGACTGAAGACTCATCAGGGTAGAACTTCCTAAGCTCAAAGACGTGAAGCACGTTGTGAATCCCGGTCAAACTCGGTGGCAAATCCAACCTATAAGCCACCTCACCTATCATCTACAGGATCTCAAACAGTCCAAGGTACCGTGGACTCAACTTTCCACCCTTACCAATACGAGTAAAACCCTTCATCAGAGATGCCTTCAAAAAGACCCGATCTCCGATTCGAACTCAAGAGGTCTCCATATCTTGTCTGCATAGCTCTTTTGTCGATCTTGAGCCGTTTTCATTCGTTGTTGTATCAACTTAACCTTCTCCACTACTTTACCGATCTTTTCCGAAACCTTAGCTCGAGTAAGCTTTCATTCTTTAGTCCATCTCCAATCATCTATATCCCAATACAATGGCGATCTAACTTTCTCTCATATAGAGCCTCATATGGAGCCATACCAATCGATGCCTGGAAGCTATTGTTGTAAGTGAACTCAATCAAAGTTAAGTGCTTATCCCATTCATCCTTAAAATCTAACGCACACGCCGGCAATATATCCTCCAAGTACTTAATCAACCTCTCAGACTGTCCATCCTTCTGTGGGTGCAACGCGGTGTTAAACTTGAGCTTAGTCTCTAAACACTGATGAAGATCTTGCCAGAAGCTCGCGGTAAATCGTGGATGCCTATCCAAAACGATGCTAAGCGGAACTCTATAAAGTCATACGATCTCATTACAATACAACTCCGCTAGCTTAGGTACTTTATCCATCATCCTCACCTTAAGAAAGTGAGCGGACTTAGTCAGCCGATCCACAATTACCCAAATACCATCATAACCTCTCCTAGACCTCAGTAGGCCTGACACAAAGTCCATCATCACCTACTCCAACTTCCACTCTGGAATCGGAAGTGGTTGGAGAGTACCTCCTAGCTTCTGATGTTCTGTCTTGACCATTTGGCATGTCAGAGATCACTACACGAAGACCGCGATATCCCTCTTCATGCCGCTCCACTAATAGAGCTCTCTCAAATCCCAGTACATCTTTGTACCCTCGGGATGAATGGAATAACTTGAGCGGTGCGCCTCCTCAAGTATTACCCTTCTGAGCTGGTTAGGCACACACACCCTTGCCTTAAACCGAAGGATCCCAAAATTATCGAACCTAAACTTAGTTTCCAAATCACTCATCGACTTCTAAATCAGTGTTTGAATCTCTGCATCCGAATTCTGAGCCTCAAGTATCCTCTGTCTCAACTCTGGCTGAACCGAAATGTTAGCCAACCATGCCTCAGAAACCATAACTGTCGAATACAGACCGGACAACCCTGCTACTGAACTCGAAATACTGGACTTTCTACTTAGAGCATTCACCACTACGTTCGCCTTACCCGAATGGTAATGAATCTTGCAGTCGTAGTCTCCTAAGAACTCTATCCATCTCCTCTGTCTCAGATTAAGTTCCTTTTGAGTAAACAGATACTGCAAACTCTTGTGATCCGAGAATACCTCAAAGGTAGCGCCGTAAAGGTAGTGCCACCACTTCAACAAGACGAATACCACGACCGCAAGTTCCAAATCATGTGTCGGGTAGTTTTGTTCGTGTACCTTCAACTTCCTCAATGCATAAGCTATCACTCTTCCGTTCTGCATCAGTACACAACCTAATCCCTCGCCAGACACATCTGTATAAACAACATAACCCTCTATACCATCAGGAAGTCCTAAAATCGGTGCAGTAGTCAACCTCTCTTTCAGAATCTGAAAGCTCCTCTCACAATTGATATCCCACTCGAACGGAGCGTCCTTCTGAGTTAACTTCATCAACGGAGCTGTTATCTTAGAGAAATCCTCGACAAACCTCTGGTAGTAACCTGCCAAACCCAGAAAACTCTGAATCTCCGTAGCACTCTTCGGCTTCTCCCAACGTAAAACTGTCTCAATCTTAGAGGGATCGACCTCCAAATGACTGCCCGAAATAATATGTCCAAGGAACGCGGCTCTATCAATCCAGAAGTCGCACTTACTAAACTTTGTATATAACTTGTGCTCTCTCAACGTCTCCAATCCTCAAGTGCTGTGCATACTCCTCTTCATTCTTCAAGTACACCAGAATATCGTCTATAAAGATCACTACGAACTGATCAAGGAATGACCTGAATACTCGGTGCATCATGTCCATAAACATGGCGGGAGCGTTAGTCAATCCAAACAGCATTACCACAAACTCAAAGTGTCCATACCGTGTGTTAAACCCAGTCTTAGAGATGTCCTCGTCTCTGATCCATAACTGATAGTATCCCATCTCAAATCCAACTTGGAGAACACTCTCGAACCCTGCAAACTATCAAACAACTCCTCAATGTGTGGCAACGGGTACTTGTTCTTGACAGTCATCCTATTGAGCTCTCGGTAATCGATACAAATCCTCAATGTTCCATCTTTCTTCTTAACAAATAGGACGGGAGCACCCCACGGAGAAGGGCACGGTCGGATGTAACCACTCGTTGTGAGCTCATCTAACTAGCATCTTGAGCTCCTTTAACTCAGCCGGCGCCATCCTGTAAGGGGATCTTCGAATAAGGTTCAGACCCTGGGTGAAGCTCCATTACAAACTCAATATCCCTATCCGGCGGTAGAGATCCCAAAGTCTCCAGAAATACGTCCATGAACTCCCTAACTACCTCTGTCTCCTCCAACTTAGCCTGATCTTTAGGCTTGTTAAGCAAACAAGCTACAAATCCAGTTGCTCCATCTCTAACCAACTCCCTAGCTTCAACAAATGACAGAAATAGACCAGAACTCAATCTCTGCCCATGTAACGCACCGATCTTTCGGCGGTACAGGTATGACGTATGTGGTACTATTTGCGCATTTTAAATTTCCTTAAATATGTAATTATATGATTTAATTTGTATATTCTTTAATTTATTTTATTTGGAATATTTGAATAATTATGATTATTTGAGAATTTGTGAACTTGAATGTTTATTGAATGTCTTGCGCTTGAGTGCTAAGTGCGTGTGTCGATCCTATTTGATTTGAATTCGGAATTTTGTGAATTTTGAGTATGTCGTGTATTTATGTGTCATGAATGTATATATGTGCTCGTGGTATTTTTCCAACCTTGACCGACCATCCGAAACTCACCCGGAACCCAAACATATCATCCTACCCGCCTAAATGACCCTATCCAACTAAAAGACCCATATCTCCCTAAATACTCAACCAAATGGGGCAAATTTTGGACACATATGACCCTCACTTAATAACCTATCAGCCCTTACAACCCTTATTACATTTTACACTCCAAAAATTGAGAGAAATAGGCTGCAAACCGAGTCCCAATCTCACCCCCAAGAAAGACCACTATAATCACACACACCTCCATCTCCTTCCTAACTTGAAAGGTGAGCTTGGAATATGTTTTGGCACCTCCTCCTTCTTCTTTTAAGTGTTCTTATGCATGATATGGTGAAGGTTTGTTGGGAGATTGATCACATGATGGAATAGTAAGGGTTTGGAGTGAATTCTTGAGAATGCATGCTTCCCTTGTAGTTTCTTGTGATTTAATTGAGGTTTTATGATCCTTATGCATCCCTTATGAATCCTATAGTATGATTTATGATGGTGGTTAAGCATTGGTTGAGTTGCCATTGATGGATTTTGCAAGAAACTTGGAGCTTTGTTCATAATGCATCTCATTTCATCCCTTTCTCACATAGATTCGATTGTGGCATGATTTAGGGCATGAAAACCTTGCATTTGATTGCATAAATTTATCACAAGCATGTGGTCTTTGAGTTTTGGTTGCTTGGGTGATGTTGGAGGCTGCTGTTACATTTTCGAGCAGGGGATCCGCGCGGCCGCACGCGTTTTACACTATAAATCCGTGAGGCCGCACGAAAAGTTCGAGATTTGCAGAATCTTATTCCCACAAGGTCGTGTAGGTTTTCAGGCCGATATTCGTGTGGTCGTACAACCTTCGTTTATGCTCGGAATGATCTCAAATTTTAACCACATAAACTTCTTTGAGTATACTTTATTCTCCGCTTGATTTCACCTCAATATATTTTCTAGATTGTGAGATATACCCATTTATTTTTTGTGTGGACACTCTGCCGGAAAACTGCATTCATCCAACTTCGCACCTATGCCATTTTCAACTTGATTTGAACCATGATTGGTGCAACACATGCTTGGAAAGTTCTATGTGTGTAGTTTCTTTTCCAAGAATCAAAACCCAATTTGGACTTCTAAATCTTTAGATATCCTCATTTTACCGCGGCTTGCGCATTGTGGGAAACCTGTCAGATTTGGCAAAGATCGCGTTAGGAGCTTCTTCTTGTACTTCTTTCCTTTTTTCTCATAATTTCCCACCCCGATTATGACCCTAACATGTTATATGATGTATTATGTTCATTTTGTGAAATTTATGGATTCGCTTGATGTGTTATGTGCGGGATATGAACTCAAATGCCCTTATTGTTCCTTTATGCGTAGGAATACTTTGAAACTTAAGATGTGAACCCTAATTGCTCATTTTGGTCTTTCTTATGACTCATATGACTTATATGGTTGATGAATTATGTGTAATAATCATTGTTGGAGAATTATGCATTCAATTGGATTGATTTATGAAAGTTATGAACTTGAATAAAATCGAACGCACGATTTATGAATGAAGTGTTTGAGTGTGAGACTTTATGGGCATTTATTGTGCACATGAACATCTTCATGACATGATATTACTTCCTATGCATCTCATATCATGCTCATTTCATTTTTGAGCGTCATATGTGGTCATATTGAGTCTCACGACACTTTTCTTGCACAGATTCGGGTCCAGTGGAGACGAAACCGCTTTGTGAGGCTTGGTTCTTTTGTTTTAACTTCAAGGTAGGTTTCTCTTCTATTAGAAATGATGAACAAATATATAATCCCAACGTGCAAAGTTTTGAGCCAAAGTATTATAAATATATATCGAGTCTTTTCATCGAGTAAATGATTGCCAACGTCAAGCCTTTTTTATTTATCAACTCCTACCCTATGTTTTGAAGAATTGTATGAAATCACATTTATGGGGCCCAGGGGCTTAGTGTACTTGTTGATCCGGGGAGGCATAGGGCCGACGGTGATCCTTGTATAGTAGTCCTAACCAAATTGCGGTGATACCGGACTCTGTCAGGAGGTTTGACAGGGAATGGGAGCTGAGCGCCATTGGGGGATTCATGTACCCCCATTAGACTATGATTGGATGGCAAGGGTTAGCTACCCGAACCATCACCCGGAGGAAGGAGGTTAGTGTCGTGCGGGAAGACCAGGACACGGATTGCCCAAACGGACATTTAAGATTTATGATTGTGAACAAAAAAATGAATGTATGATCACTAATGATATATGAATTATGATTTATGACTATGATTTATGATTTATGAATACACGAGGTGGAGAAAGGAGACTAAGCCTTACGCCGGGCTCACTTATGACCTATGAAATGACTTATGACTTGAAATTTGGTTGTTATAATCCCATTAGTTGATTTTGTTCCTTGCCCACTTGGGAAATTATCTTGAAAACCTCTTTTGGGATTATAGCTTGCATGAATGTGAATTTAATTATGTCGTACTATATATTTATCCCCCATTTTTATACCCACCAGTCTCCTATAGACTGAACCCGAATTTGTTTCAGTTGTTTTTATGCAAGGTTTGGGAGTGCTAGGCGGGAATTCAAGTCTAGAGAGTCGTGCATTTGTGTCTAGCACTTGTCTCGCTTACACTCACATTTATTGTTATTTTATTTAGCTCTTGGATTCCCGTGGAGCAATTTATGGTAGTTTTGAGGCTGTGAAGGCCGTGTTATATTTATTGCTTTTGTTGTAGAGCCCGTGGCTCGACTTGTTTATGTGATATTATTTAGATTGCTTCTGCTTTATTGTTGTACTCTAATGCATGTGGTTATTTGGTATAAGGGTTAGTCCCGCCTAGCCTAGCGAGTGAGTTGTGTTTCCGTTAGCCTTGATTCGGATTCGGGCATGTGATTCGGATTCATAACCAGGTCAGGGCCTAGGTACGGGGGATGTGGCGTCATGCGCCGGGCGCTACAACCCAGCAAACACCACAGAACCCAAAGTAACCTTCTTTTCCCTACAGTCCATCACAGCCTCATGTCTAAACAACCAATCCATACCGAGAATAACTCCGTACCTCTTAATCGGCATCACCACCAAGTCAGCAAGAAACACATAACCCTCAAAACTCACCGGGCACTCACGTAAAACACTCTTAGCCACAAAGCTCCCACCCAATGGGGAACTACTCACATAAGCATGCGTAGAAAGCTCAACATCCAAAGGCAAGGAAGCAACAACACTCCGGGTGATAAAAGAATGAGTGGCACCCGGATCAAATAATGCATGTAATGCAATGCTATGAATGCATATAGTACCTTCCACCATGGTAGAAGGGTCGACCTTAGTAGCATCCTCCTTGCCATCCAGCGCATAAGCTCATGCCTGAATTGAGGACCTCTTATTCGGGCATGTATCCATCATGTGATCAGCAGACCCACAAGCTAAGCACCTCCTCAAATATCGCCAACACTTCTCCAAAGGATGGCGACCCTGACACTGAGAACAGGCCATCGGTGCTGGTAGAGCCGGCGGTGCAGTAGGTGCAGCAGGACAGGGTTTCTTGTTGGTGAAACCCTGAGGACGAATAGCGGGTGTAGCAGAATAATGAGCAATGGGCTTCTTGCCCAAACCTGACCCGTGTCCAGAAGAGAAAGAAGGTGGCCTCAACCGCTGTCCCTGAGCTTCTAGCTGAATAGCCTTCTTCGTGACCTTAGCCCATGTGGAAACATTAGTGGCCTGAAGCGCTCACTGAAGCTCGTCACGAAGCCCATGGAGGAAGTGAGGGGCTCGGTGTGAGTCGATATCCGTGATGTGGGTGGCATACAGAGCAAGCCTCTCGAACTCCAAGATGTAATCCTCAACGCTCCGGTTCCCTTGCTTCAACTCCATAACTCCTGGAGTCTGCGAATGTCTCCCACGTGAACTCTATGCCATCCCTCTCGAGCCTAGAACGACTCCCTTGAGCCAATTAGTAGCCTGGCCCTGAATCAACCTCGAAGTGCAGATGGCCCTCTCATGCGAACCTCCCGGACAAATCTCCCATATGCCAGAGATCTCAGAAATCAACTCCTCAGCCTTGACGTCGTCGCCCCCATACCACTTAGGTAGATTGTTGCTTCTGAACTCACGGTATGTGGCAGTCATCATACCCAAAGCATCATCAGGCGTCCCGTGCCTCTGATTCTGTTGAAGCTATTAAGCAAAGCCTACATGATGTTCTCCGAATTCATAGGCGGAGGTGGAGGAGGAATAGGTTCCTCAGGAGTGGGCTCATGATTTCTGCATTTCGGAGGCATCCTGTATTCACAACGCATTCAAATATCGATGAATGTTGGTTAGCGTATGAGTGAAAAAAATATAAGAGGCAAGTAGTCAGACAAAGCACATAAGCACATTGTTCCTAAGCCGTTCTGTAACAGCCTAAAATAGGGCCTGGTAGAAAATGGTAAGATAAGGGCAGTGGTAAGGCATTTATAGATCTTGATCCAACTTTACAAAGGTTCATTCATTGCATTATTATGTGAATAAAGTGCTTCTTCTGATCTGATATGTTCTAAGGGGGATTTTTTGGTCGTAAACCCAGTTTACTATTTATTTTCCGAGCCTATCTTGCCCGTATTGTTACCTGAACCCTAGAGGTTCTCCACACTTGTTTTTCAATGGTTTGAACTTGATTCCCAAGCTCACGGAGTCTTTCTTGAACTGTTAGGGCATTTTGGGAACTTACCGACCAAAGCTACTATTCATTCAAAAATGAGCTTTTGATTCTGATATCTATACCTATCCAAGTTTACAGTCGAATCAATCCTTGAGTCGAGACAAGTCTTTTGAAATCATTCTTGATTTGAAAATCTACCCGAGCTTCGTTTCTTTGAAAATATTTACGAAAAACCCTACTTTACTATTACAACTATGAGCAGTTTTCATTCAGGAAATGTTTTCTCTTCAGATTGGCACTACTTGAGTTATTTCATGATTTTAGAAATGATTTAAAACTTTTATTCAAACCTTAGCTCAAGATTTTAAATCGCACGTTCGTACGCTATTTATTCTACGTTTTCAACTTTTTATCGGTAAAACGTTTTATAGTCGATATTGGACTCGAAATGCTCCTTGATTTATTTCTTGATTTTTGAAAACAATCCAGACTTGAAAATCATTCTCTGGAGTCATTTTTCACTCATGACGAGTTTAGGGGTCAAACTTTCTTTTCACTAAAACGTTCGTATCTTTCAAACCGTAAATCGGATTTCGACAAATGAATAGTCATTTTGAAGCTAATTTTATCCCAGATGACAAGGTTTAATTTCCAGACACTTAATCTTAAGTCTTGGAACCCTGAATTGATCAATCAGCTACTGCAGTCCCATTTTAGCTTCAAGAACTCTTAAGCTTTCAAGAGAAGGCGGATAATTTTGCTCTCCTACCCTTCCCTAAACTTTTATTCCAAGGTGAGGGACTTATCTTCAGCTATAAATAGAGGGCTGATGCTCTCATTTTACTTGCTCAATGTTGTGTTAACAACACCCTTTCTCTCTTCCTCCTCCCCCTCTAAGTGGCCGGCGGCCTCCGCCCCATTTTTTAGGTAGTTGTTTTGTTTATTTTGTGCTTTAGTTTAGTTTAATTTATGTTTTATATTATGCAAGGTTGGGTCTTAGGGTCTTCCCTAAGATATATAGGATTTCAATTTGTGCAATTATATTATGAATTTTGTGATATGTTTGAATAGTTGAGCATATGTGCTAATGTGCTTGAATATGTTGTGATTAATATATGTCACAACTTGTTACATGTTGGTATTTAATTTAAATTGTTACATACTACATGTTTAATCGACATGGTATGCTATGACTTATGTCTATGATATGTTATTACATTGTTACATTGTTACATGACTCATATGTTATGACT
>JBBMKE010051676.1:0-18374 GCA_037834125.1 Lippia alba | reverse complement strand
GTGAGGAGAGCGAAGGGTAGCTTGGGATTCGTGCTCCTACTTGCTTTGTTGACCTGGTTTTGTCCGTTTACTAAAAATTATCTATGTCTAGGATGTTACGTACTCTTTTGGCTTGGTACTATAACTCTTTAGCTGAGCAGCACGTTATGTGACTAGTTCTATGTAAATTATATCAACTTTTGTATGTGAATATGACGATGTTTTAGAATGTGTTGTCTTGTTTTATTATTTGGTCTGACGCATAGCGACCGAACTAGAGAAAGCTTCTAGCTCACTTTAGTGAGCTCGTGCGGGCGTCGTCTCTTCAGGCCCTTTTTCCATGGCCTTCGGAGGGGCGTCGCAACTCCAACCCTTCTCCCAAACTCACATAAGATTACAATTTTGATGGTGAGGCTTACCCTTGTCATCTACACTAAACCTCCTTCAGGATGTCTTGTTATCATTGAGGCCCGTTCAAGTACTCTATCCATCAGTTGTTTCGAGCTCGGTCGGTCAATTTCATGATTGCGTACCTATCCCTGCACCCAACCTTGATGTCGCCTCATACTCGCCACTTGCAAGCCGTAGTCGGATCAACACGCAGCGCAACCACAATATACAAGAGAGAATCCTATCTCTCAGCACAAAAGAGAGAACCCCATCTCTCAAGCACAAAAGAGAGAGAACCCCGTCTCCCAAGCACATAATTGAGAGAACCCCGTCCCTCAACTTTAGTCAGACAGATTCCAACATCTCCCAACGTTCTAGTTTGAGAAAATTCAGTATTCCTCAAACCCCTAAATTCAAGAGAATCCATCATCTCCGAATATCTAAGTACAAGAGAATCCAACATCTCTCGTGTACAAAACTTAGAAAGAATCCAACATCTTCCTATCACATAAATAGAGAGAATCCTACATGTCTCCAACACATAAAAAGAGGGAACCTAAGGCCACTCTTGTAAATAGATTCACGGATCGACATTCATATAAACACACATCAGAGCAGCACTTGAAGGAAAGTAGACAATGCATATTTGGCGTACCTTATACAACTGATATCAGAGTCCCTTGAGCATAGATTCAACGCTTATTCCTCAACTCAAGGGTGATATCGCAATGGGATCTCTATAAAACAAGGTTACAATATGTATGTGTATGAGAGGTTAGTGAGCAATTAAGAAAGCTCTAAATCACATAAGCATGAATAGTCCCCACAAGCACGTAACTCACTTTTCTCAGCAATAGTTCACAACAATTAGAAATTTAGGTTATAAATGTTAGATCACATAACCCATTATCACAATCAGAACAACAACAATCGTCACACACGTCAAGCAAGATAAGATAAGAATACTTAAGCGATGCATGTATGCAAATGCCATGAATGTTTGGCGTACCATTCACCATAGTATAAAAATCTTAACAAGAAAGTTGAGATGAAGTAGTAGGAGTTGATTAAGCCGACAGGATGCAAACCTCATCACCTGGACTTCTGTGTCTTGTATCTTCTTGTGTGAAGAGGTGATCCAAGAAGCATGCCTATCATCCAACCCTCTACTAAACCGTAATCCTTGCTTAACCGGAATCATCCTCGGTTCCCACCAAAATTCTGATTTGTATATTAGACCTTAGTCTAATCTCCCTTTAGAAACCCCATAATTCAATTGTCAATCAGAATCCATCTCAAGGCTATATTGAACGATCGTGTTATTAATCACTTCCCAAAGCAATCCATGGTATGATTCTGAAACTCGAATAAAATCTTTCAGCATCTATGTGGTCTATTCCTACTTCTGCGAGGTTTTCCATCTCACCATGAAGAATCACCCAAAGAGCTAGCAGTCAATCTTATCCCGTCATTTGTTAACTCCAAACGGAACCAAAGTCTCCAACACTCATCAATGGGTTGTAGTTCATTGCTTGAGTTAGCACTAACATGGTTACCTATCCATATCCCTTGAACTTGATTAGATTCTACTTGCTCGAATTCGTCTCCATTAGCTCGTTTCCATCAACAAGGTGATTACTTCCAAATAAATGGAGAATCGAAGTGAAAGTTCAACAAACTTCTCCAAAATGAATCCTACTTGATCAGTTTCTTCTCCATTAACTCATTTCCATCAAGGACTCTTTTCTATTTACTCACTCTGATCAACAAGGTTACCTCTTTTAAATGAATAAATCCTTAAGGTGAAAATTCGTCGAACTCCACCTTTCGATTGACTTCAAGATGGTAAGTCAATATTGCAAATCCCAATCCTTTAACTCTGAACCTTCTTATAACCGTTAATCCTAATGTCTAACTCCTTTTTATCTTCAAATTACGGTATATCTTTGTTGTAGTGCCAATCGATGGTGTTGTTAGAGAGAAGTCTCATTGTTGACTCATAGGGCACCCTGAAATTCAAACACTAAATTCGATGCATCCCGGTTACGGATGCAAATGAATTGTATCACGTAAGCCACATAAATGCATTAATAAATTGCAATTAGTGAAGCATGTAAAAGAAGATATTGCATAATCAAGGTCATAACGTGCACACAATCACATAAGTTCAAAATAATTCATGCTGAGGAGCCAAAATAACAAGAAAAATAGATGCAATGCACAATTATTCCTATATCGTTCGACCTAGACAGATCAACATGACTCAAGAGCTCGGTTTTGCAACCAAGAGCTCTGATACCACTTAAGGATGTAACACCCCAACATATGATGTCACATCCCCCACACTATAACCTAAACTCGGTCAAGGAATTGAAGTCCAAACTCAAATTCAAATCACAACAAATGGGTGACAAACACACTCGCTAGGTTAGGTGGATCCAACCTAGACAAAACCACTAACAGAGTATGCAGAAGCAACATAAACATACAAAATGTGGAAGCGATTTAAATCAAACAAAGAAGATAGAAATGATGACGTAACAATAACACAGCTGCCACACCGGGCCGAATAACAAATCCTATGCCACACAGGGCCAAGCATCTAAGCCAGACAGGACTAAATCATCTAAGCCACATAGGATCCTAGACCTCACAGGGCCAACATAAAGTAAAGCATAAATATCTCCAAAAGTAATAAGGTACAAGTACAGTAATCCAGAAGTAACAACATAAATATGAAATGCTACAGACTCTAAAGACTGACGAGTGCAGACTAAGACACAACTTTGCCTAGCTCTAAAGAGAAAGACCTACAACTGAAAGATAAAATGAGGTGTCAGTCAACTGACTGAGTGAAGGGGCTAACGCACACCCACAATATATATATATAGGGTACAACACATTACATAAGGGTGGAATCATGAACAGGGGCTAGGGTTTTGCACACCAAAACAATTGAAAGAACCCAAAATAGATATAAGTTCGAAATCAGTTTATAAGAATTCTATCCCATTTCACAACTTCCATACAGAACAGAACAAACCAATCGAAGAGTATGAGCTAACAACCTTCTCACTCCTCAAAACAGATCAGAACAGAAATAACATTAGAAATTATAATACACATCCAACTCCTCGGATGATGGTAGAGTCTCACGATGACCCAAACCATCGAGACAAAAAATAACTGATCCACAAGGGGAAGCCAGCCCACAAGTGTCCACCCCGACAGAAGTATGCCGAAGGCTCAAGATACCTCACCTCTCCTACAGCACGGGTCGCGTGCAAGCATCTCAAATGGAGACTATCCACATGTACAATCCTGACGACCCTTTCCGTTCCAAGGACTACTTACCTATAGCTCCTGTAACGCCCCGACTTTTCATTCGTTTAGTATGACATGTGTGATATTATTTGTGCAATTTAAATTCATTAAATTATGCGATTATGTGATTTAATTTAATACTTTTGACATATTTGTATTCTGACGTAATTGAATAAGTGATTACGTGATTGATTGAAATATTTAAAAGTATGAATAACTTGCGCATGAATGATGTGATCGCGTGCCGATTCGATGCTTATTGGATTTGGAATTTTGTGAAATTTGAATATGTGATTGATATGTGTTTTATGAACATGTGCATGTGCTCGTTTTGACTTTTTGGATTTATTTGACATGCATATGTATTTTATTTTAAGTATGTGACGGAAAGGAGGCTAACGAGCACTTAGCGCACCTTTCGTGCTAGCACGCATATATTGAGCTCGAGAATTCGGATTCGAATTACATCACATCCATTAATTTTGAATCGACGATTTGGACTCGATAGGACTAGCCTCATATTTTTTTAAAATTGTTTGGACCCTCAAAAATTTCCTGAAACTCACTTAAAACACCATTATCCCCTTACACTAAAATGGCCTTAACTTCCTCAATTTAAATCCAAATCAAGTGAAATTTGGGACACATGCTCCATAATTAATACCCCATCAGCCAATACACTTACATTTTAATTTCAATATCCAAACTTGAGCAAAGAAGCAGCAAAACCAAGCCCCTCTTCTATCCCAAGAGAAAAACACTATTCATCATCTTCCTCAAGAGCTCAGGCCCTTCATCCCTCCCCATCTCTTCAAGGTAAGCTAAGATTGTTGTATGGAATCCTCTCCTCTTTCTTTTGCTATTTATTTGTTAAATTCATGGAGGTTTGCTATGGTTTTGGAGCATGAGTGCTATAGTAAGGGTTTGAGGTATTTTGTTGATCAAGCATGCTTCTATGTGGTTTTCTTGGATTTGATTGATGATATTTGATCCTTATGCATGTGTAAATGATTGTATGGAACCATTTAAGTAGCTGGTTGAGCATTGAAGGTTTTGTCATGAATGAGTTTGAAGGTTTTGTTTGAAATGATCACATATGCACATACCTAGCTCTAGTTCATGTTTTAGCTTGTTTCTTTGCGTATTTGGGACTTGAGTGCTTGGGTTAATTTTGTTCGATCATGCCTTAATGAGTTTCCTAAGTATGGGATAGAATTTTGGAGGTTTTACCCCTATTTTCAGCCATGATTTCGCACCTGTGGCTTTCCAACGACCGTTGGATCTTTCTTGAGAAAAATCCACGACCGTTGATTTGATGCACTAGCATCCATGGCTATTGCATTGAATCAAAGGCCATGGAAAGCCTTGAAAGGGAAATCCACGGCCGTTGATCCTGCCTGTGATCACGGATAGGGTTTTTTCGTGCGTTGTTTCTCATTTGTTTGATATTTTCCGCCCATTGCATGATCCCAATGTATTATATACATGTTTATGAGGTTGTAATGCCATGATATGAGTTCTTATTGATTGAATGTGTATTGTATTATGTTTCAAGAATGTGTTATGTACTTTGTGTCGTAATTTGGAGTTCATTCGATGAGTTTTGTGCGAGTTATGTGATCATTTGCCTTCGTTGGTCCTTTATGCGCATGAATGCTTTAAACCTTTGAATATGAACCCTAAATGCTTGTTTTAACCTATCTTTATGACTCCTATGACTTATGTTCTTGTTGAAATACATGTTATGAATGTTATTAAGGGATTGTGGCTTGATTTGAATTAAAATGAGAATGAT
This sequence comes from Lippia alba, assembly GCA_037834125.1. Taxonomy (NCBI): domain Eukaryota; kingdom Viridiplantae; phylum Streptophyta; class Magnoliopsida; order Lamiales; family Verbenaceae; genus Lippia; species Lippia alba. The sequence continues at coordinate 12,886 of JBBMKE010051676.1, read as the reverse complement.
GTGACCTTGATTGAATTCGAAAGTTTCAAGGAAAGAATGAATGCTTGAAATTGTACTTGAATGCATATCCATGTCATTAATTTGACCTTTTATGCATTTTGTATCATCTTAATGCATTTTTGTGCGTCATATTTGGTTCATGTGGAGTCTTGAGTCTCATGAATGCACTGTGTGTCTTTTGTACAGTTTCTCCCGGGTGGAGACGTGCCGGGTTCATAGGACTCTAATGTCTTCTTTTCTTCTTGGTATTGTTCATTAAGGTGTAATAGGTGAGTTTCTCTTCTATTAGTTATAAATGACCCGATATATCCAATGTGAAAGTTTTAAGCCAAAGTAATATGTGTGTATATATATATATATATATCGAGTCTTTTCAAAGAGTCATTGATTTCATCGTAAAAACTCTTTTCTTTTATATGTATCCCCACCTAATGATTGTTGGTGAGGACATGATGAACACGGGCCCAGGAACTTGATACAAGTGGCTATCCAGGAAGGCAAGGGCCGACGGTGATCCCTTGTACTAGTTCCACAATGCATACGGCGAAACCGACCTCGTTAGGAGTTTTGGCGAGGAAAGGCTAACGGGCTATTGAGGGTTCATGAACCTCAACAACAATAATGAATGGGTGGCTGGGTCTTGCAAGCCCATCCACCACCCGGAGGAAGGGGGTAAATGTTTATGTGTGAATGAATGAATGAACGATTGATCATGAATGATTTTGAATGTGAATGAATGTTGCATGATCGTAATGAATGAATGAATGGATAATGCACAAGAAAGAGAAGGTTGGAGCATTCGCCCACCCTCCAAGGCTCACGTATTGACCTCATATCCGAATGAATAATATTGATAGTTGTAATCCCGATCAATGTTTTATTTGTTTTCACCCACTTGGGAAATGGTTTCAAAACCTTGAGCGGGATTATGGCTTGCATGTGTTGGTGTTTAAATTATGTATTATTATTATATTATGCCCTACTTTTATACCCATCAATCTCCTATAGACTGAACCCGATTTGTTTTCAGTCTTTTGCAGGTTTGGAGTGCTAGGTGGGATTCGAGTCCTTCAGAGTCTTGCATTAGGTTTTAGTTTTACTTTTCCACTTGCATGTATCTTATAATTGTTATTCATGACTAGTGAATGCCCGTGGCATTTCAAGATGTTTCTGAGGCTGTGAAGGCCATGATACTTGTATTATTGTTTGGTGGGGAATATGTGGTTCAAATTGTGCATGATGCTTTAATGCTTCCGCGTTATATTGCTTTACTCTGAGTTTTGTTATAGTGTTTGGATTATGTGGTTCAAGGGTTAGTCCCGCCTAGCCTAGCGAGTGAGTTGGTCTCCCGTTCGCTTTGATTCAGATTCGGGCGTGGACTTTCCCATTTTATGACCGGGTCTGAGTCTCAGTGTGGGGGATGTGGCACCCTCCGTTTGGGGTGTTACATCCTTAAGTAGTATTAGAGCTCCAGGTTGCAAAACCAAAGTTTAAGTGTCATGTCATGTCGAGTTTAGGTCGTACGGCATAGGAATAACTTATCAACGTATGCATTGCATCGATTCTTTCCATTATTTGATGATTAATTGATATTAAATTACTGTATTTTATATCGTTCAACATGTTCTACTAAAAATCTTTGTTGATTATATGTTGCATTTTACATCAAATATGTGCTCTTGGTGCTAATTATGTGTCGTATGCACTTGCTAATCGTGATGCATTTATATTGGAGATAAGTTGTGATTGTGGGATATCCTCCAACATCAAACCACGACCAATTTTCACGATCATGACAACTTGCCAAGAGCTCTTCTTTCAGGTGTGGATAATTTAAAGCAAAGTCTGGGGATTTAGAGGAATTCGGGCAATTGGTGGTTCTTACGACAAAGTTGGAAGTTGTGAATTGCAAACTTATAAGCTTAAAGTCAGGAAAGGAGATCTATTCACTAGGAATGGAAGGTAGGAATCGAATTGGGAAGTAGTAAAGAAACTCAATCAACACCGTGAATAACAACCTATGGAAGATAAAGAGGTTAAAAATTCCATCTCCGATCGGATTGGAGTTAGTTTCCATATCCAAGCTGAATTGTCGTGTTCTGAGGTCAAATTGAGAGACATGAAAATGATAAAGAAAGGCAAAGATCTATTAGAGGAAACTGTGAGATCAAATGTGAATAAATGGAGACTGAATCCTGCAACCAACTTGAACTTGCGAGAGTAATTGAAAGAACTTCAATGATGGTGATAACAATGGTCAAGATACGAATAATATTTGAAGATTGTTACTTGAAAAGAAGTCAAAACATCGATTCCATGGTCATAGAAGAGTTTGGGTTCAAGAAAATCACAATCTCGAAATAGGGAGACATGCAAGTTGATACAAGGTTAATTTAAAAATTTTGAAGACCGTGATAAAACAAGAAACGAATGACAATTTGAGGCAAGTTGTACTCAGGGAAAGGAAGAACAAGTCCTTAATCTAAAGCTTAAAACTACAGTGACAGGTGTATTTCATTCATGACATGTGCATCATACGTCGCTTTAGATTATTTAAATTCCCTTATTTATATGCACATTTCTAGCTGATACAATTGTGCCAATATGTTGCATATTTAATTATTTGCAATTATACCACGTGCAATGGCATCTTGACCAAACATGCATTTTAGTGTTTACTTGATAGAGAGTTTCTCACCTCACCCAACGAGTGTCACTTTAACCGAGCCACATTCAGGTCAAGATAAGGAGAAATAAATTGGTTGATGCTGATTTTGGGATGTGCAGATTGGGCAAAAAAGAAAAAGGAATTCTAAATTTTAAGAAGATAAAAGAAAATTTGGAGAGCAAAGGATTTGGGATCTTTTTCAAATTGATCACTTCAAAGTGAATGTGAGTAATACACCGAACACATTTTCTAACTATAGTTACATGTTCTAGGTAGGTCATTAAGTTCGATTAAGAGATGAAGGATAGAGTTCGATATGAGGAGGTGAGATTTAAGGGGGAGAGCACGATCCAGAAACTCACTGGAAGTGTAAAATCACAGAAGTACTCGGGTAGGATCAATGGAAGTGCAAGCTGTGGGACCTTTGGGAGTTTCACTGATGGTTATTAGAAAAGGAAAGGATGCCTTAAAAAATCAACCCGTTAAAGAAAAAAAGGGCAAAAACAAGTGCACATTTATTGGCTTATTGGGAACAAAAGGATAACTTATATGAGAGAAGAGATAGGATCCACAAGGAAAACTGATCTAACTTCGGGAACTGAAGGCCGCGACTTGATTTTAGAGAAATAGTTGTGAAAAAGATTACCAATGATAACTACCATCATGAGGTGCGGACTGAACTTCGAAGGGTCTTGAGAATAGCCCCTTTTGATGGATGGAAGATTTGAATATCGACTAGAGTAGAAGGTTTAAATCCCAAGAACTTTGTCAAAGGAGGATGGTAAGAAGAGAGAAGAGTCGGAATGGAGTCTAGAATAGAAAGAGAGGTGATCTATGGTTATGGAACAACACGCCGACCTTCCATGTATAGGGTGCGTGGATTAATCTTCTTGAATTTAAACAATATTGAGGGTCATTGTTGAAGAATTTGGATCAACTTTAAGAATCGTCGAGCAAACTTTACCTTCGGTTAGAGAATTTTGGTTGGGTCAAGTCAAGCAAACCATCAAGGACTTAAAAGGGTAGAAGTGGAAAGGAGGTAATGAAGTAAGGGTAGGATCGATCGAGAGTTTGTCTCTTATCAATTGGAGCACTTACTATAGAAATGAAAGGCAAATTAAAGATTGAGCCCGTAAAGGATGAGACCGTACACTCATGCTTGGACATTACCGACTCCAAATTTTATTACTTCGGTGAACGGTACATCAAACATTCATGGCATATGCATATATGCAATTTACATTCTTTTAAATTCTTTTGCTATATGTTTTGATCATTAACTGAATTAATTGCTCTCTGTATGGTTGTTGAGCGATGTGGTTGATGTTTATTACTTACTTCTCGTGTGAAAATTGTGATAGTTGATTGCTACTTTGCTCTTTTCTGCTTGTTTTTCTGTTTGCGTTGTGTTGCTCGGGAGTATTAGAGATTTCCTTGCTTTCTTTTTTGAGAGATGGGGTTCTATCTTTCTTATTTGAGAGACGGGGTTCTCTCTTTCTTGTTCGACAAACGGGGTTCTCTCTTCCTTGTTCGAGAGACGGGGCTCTCTCTTTGTTGCTTAAAAGGCAGGGCTCTCTCTTTTTTTATTGTTTTTGGGATGGTGTTCCCTTACTGATTGCTTAGATGAGCAGTGAATATGAGGACGGATTCTTTTAAGGGGGAGAGGTTGTAACGCCCCGATTTTTCAGTCGTTTACTATGACGTGTGTGATCTTATTTGTGCAATTTAAATTTGTTAAATTATGTAATTATATGAATTATATTGTTATACTTTGAAATTAATCACATTTATGACTTAATTGAATAAGTGGTTATATGACTTGATCGAATGTTTGAACATTTTGAATGATTTGCGCATGAATGATATGATCGCGTGCCGTATCTACGTGTATTGAATTCGGAATTTGGTGATATTTGAATATACGATTAATATGTGTGTTATGAACGTGTGCATGTATTCGTGTTTCATTTTCGGATTTATTTGACATGCATATGCATTTCATGTTAAGTTAGTGACGAAAAGGAGGTTGACGAGCACTTAACGCACCTTTCGTTCCGGCATGCATATCTTGAGCTCGGGAATTCTGATTCAAATTCTGTCACCTCCATTGAACTTGAATCAACGATTTAGATTCGATGGGATTAGCATCATATTTTTATAAATTGTTCGGACCCTCAAAATTTGCCCAGAACTCAACCGAACCCTCAAATCTCGGCCAAATTGACCCCCACACACTAAAATTGGCATAACTTCTTCATTTTAAGTCCAAATTGGGTGATTCGAGGGCCCACATGCTCCATAATTAATATCCCATCACAAAACACCCTTTCATTTCAAAATTTATCTCCAAAGTAAGAGAAAAAACAGCACCAACCGAGCCATCACCTTCCAACCCCAAGAATTTCACTATTCATCATCTCCTACCTAAGCTCAAGTCATTCATCCCTTCCCATCTCTTCAAGGTAAGCTGAGATTTTTGTATGGCATCTTATCCTCTTTCTTTTGCCTATCTATTTGCTAAATTTCATGATGGTTTGATTGGAGTTTGGATCACTTGAGTGAATAGTTAGGGTTTTGATCATTTTGTTGAGTTTACATGCTTCCTTGTGGATATCTTAGATTTGATTGATTATATTTGATCCTTATTCATGTATAAATGATTTTATGGAACCATTTATGTTGGTGATCGAGCATTGAAGGTTTTGCCATTAATGAGTTTGAAGGTTTTGTTTGAAGAATGATCACATATGCACACACCTAGTTCTAGTTCATGTTTTAGCTTGTTTCTTTGCTTGTTTGGGACTTGAATGCTTGGATTAATTGTGTTGGATCATTCCTTAATGAGTTTCCTAAGTATGGGATTGAATTTTGGAGCTTTTACCCTGTTTTCAGCCATGATTTCGCACCTGGGGCCTTCCAACGACCGTTGGATTTTCCTTGAGGAAAATCCACGGCCGTTGATTTGATGCAGTAGCATCCATGGCTAATGCATTAAATCAACGGCTGTGGGAAATCCTAAAGGGGAAATACACGGCCGTTGATCTTGCCTAAGGTCACGATCTTAGTTTTTCATGCTTTGTTTCTCGTTTGTTCGGTCTTTCCCATCCCTAGTATGATCCCAATGTGTTATATGAACGATTATGAGGTTGTAATGCCATGCCATGAGTTCTTATTGCTTGAATGTGGATTGAATTATGTTTCAAGAATGCATTGTGTACTTCGTGTCATAATTTCAGATTCATTGGATGTGTTACGTGCGAGTTATGCGATCGTTTGTGCCTTCGTTGCTCTTTTATGTGCATGAATGCTTTGATGCATGGAATATGAACCCTAAATGCTTGTTATTTCCTATCCATGTGATTCTTATGACTTATATACACGTTGAAATATATGTTATAAATGTTATTGATGAAATTTAACTTGATTTGAAATGATATATGAAAGTTATTAATTCGAATGGAAACGAATGTCTCAAAGATTGAAAGAATGATTGAAATTGTACTTGAATGCATCTCCATGTCATTGATTCGATCTTTTATGCATTTCATATCATCTTAATGCATTGTCGTGCATCATATTTGGTTCATGTGGAGTCTTGAGTCTCATGAATGCACTATGTGTCTTTTGTACAGTTTCTCCAGGGTGGAGACGTGCCGGGTTCATAGGACAATGCTATCTTCTTTTCTTCTTGGTATTGTTCGGTAAGGTGTAACAGGTGGGTTTCTCTTCTATTAGTTATAATTGACCCGATATACCCAATGTGAATGTTTTGAACCAAAGTAATATGTATATATATATATAACGAGTCTTTTATAAAGGAGTCATTGATTTCAATGTAAAACCCTTCTCTTTTCTTTATCCCCACCTAATGATTGTTGGTGAGTACATGAATAAACACAGGCCTAGGAACTTGATGCAAGTGGCTACCCGGAGAGGCAAGGGCCGACGGTGATCCCTTGTACTAGTTCCACAATGCATGCGGTAAAACCGACCTCATTAGGAATTTTGATGAGGAAAGGCTAACCGGGTTATTGAGGGTTCATGAACCTCAATAGCACAATGAATGGGTGGCCGGGTCTTGCAAGCCCGTCCACCACCCGGAGGAAGGAGTGAGTGATTATGCATGAATGAATGATGATGAATGAATGTGAATGAATGTTGCATGAACATTAATGAATGAATGAATGGATAATGCACACACGAGGAGAAGGTTGGAGAATTTGCCCTACCCGCCAGGGCTCACGTATTGACCTCTTGTATGAATGAATAATATTGATTAGTTGTAGTCCCAATCATTGTTTTATTTATTTTCACCCACTTGGAAAATGGTTTCAAAACTTTGAGGGGGATTATGGCTTGCATGTGTGGGTGTTTAAATTATGTATTATTATTATATTACGCCCTATTTTTATACCGACCAGTCTCCTATAGACTGAACCCGGTTTGTTTTCAGTCTTTTGTAGGTTTGGAGTGCTATGAGGGATTCGAGTCTTTCAGAGTCTTGCATTAGGTTTTAGTTTTACTTTTGCACTTGCATGTATCTTATAATTTTTATTCATGACTAGTGAACGCTCGTGGCATTTGATGATGTTTCTGAGGTTGTGAAGGCCATGATACTTGTATTATTATTTTTTGGGGAACATGTGGTTCAAATTATGCATGATGCTTTAATGCTTCCATGTTATATTACTTTACTCTGAGTTTTGTTATAGTGTTTGGATTATGTGGTTCAAGGGTTAATCCTGTCTAGCCTAGCGAGTTAAGGATTACATTGAGGAGTTTAAGCAATTGGGTACCTTTGTGCCCCACATCATGGATAATGGGTGGATGAAGGCTAGACACTTTCTGGAGGGCCTACGGAGCGAGCTCAAGGAGTTTGCCCTTTCAGGAGACACTAGCCCTTGGGAGAGGGTTACCGAGGGAGCTTTGTCAATAGAGGTTGGCCTGAGAGGGTTAGGCCGGAGAGGAGGTATCCTGTGGATCATCAGATCCACAGGCGGTAAGAGCATCTCACCCACCCCAATCTAGGGGCAAGAGAGCTCGTGGAGAGAGTCCAGGTTTGGAGAAACTTCAGGTCCTGTGAATAGACCCCTCTCATGTATCGGCACCATCGGCTCTAATTCCTTTGGGTACTTGCTCCCACTGCAAGGGACCCCATCGGTCGGAGAGTTGTTGGAAGTATTGGGGTAAGTGTTTTGCTTTTGGTCTCCGAAGCATAAGATTGATGTTTGCCTAAGGAGAAGGCAGGCTGCTTGGACTCGTGCACCCGTGAAGCATGGAGATGGAGGTAATTGCATTCATAGCATTTGTACACATGCATCACTTTCATATTCTATCCTGCTTTACTTGAGATGTGATAATTGTAGTTTGTTGAGTGTGCTTTGATTGTTTGGTTGTTGGTTGGCTTGTGGTGTACCCTGAGTGTACGAGTGTTCTAGTTACATCGTAAGATGAGGGTCGTGCTTAGCAACGGGTTTCAGTAGTCGGCTGCAGTGATCTGAACGTTTTGGTTTATGTGGTTTTGTGTGCTAGGGAGGTGTAAGACTCTCTACTTATGTAGGAGGAAAGATGTTAGGTCTTTCCAACTTTGTGTACGAGGGATGTTGGATTCTCTTGTACTTAGACATTCAGGAGATGTAGGATTCTCTTATACTTAGACATTCAGGAGATGCAGGATTCTCTTGAATCTAGATGTTTAAGGAACGCGGAGTTTCTCAAACTAGGATGTTGGAAGATGTGGAAATCTTTTCAACTTAGGTTGAGAGACGGGGTTCTCTCAATTATGTGGTCAGGAGATGGGGTTCTCTCCAATACGTGCTCGAGAGACGGGTTTCTCTCTCTTGTGTGTGTCGAGAGATGGGGTTCTCTCTCTTGTGTGTACCGAGAGACAGGGCTCTCTCACTTCTGTGCTGAGAGATGGGGTTCTCTCACTTTCGAGCCTAGAGATGGGATTCTCTCTATTTGTTTCAGCTTCGTTACACATCGACCCCTATGGATTTCAAGAAGCAAGTTGAGACGGCGCTGGAAGGGCCGTGAATCTACACCAAGAGTCAACCATCTTTACAATGCAAGAGTAAAACTCACTTCTCAGTTGATGGTCGTAGAGCGTCCAGTTGAAAGAAAGTAGCTTCCCTTGGTCAGTTTGTTGTGGAGAAGACAGAAATTGGAAGAACCAATTCGAAAGTTAGGAAAAGAAGGAGAAGCTAAATCCTGAGACATTTTCACCAAAAAGTGAACCTAGGGACCAGGTTCTCCTAGGGGGAGATTGTGACGCCCCGTCCGTTGAATCGTCTAGGTATGTATCACAAGAGAGTTTAATTATGCAATTAAGTGTTTAATTATAACTTTGAATGTCTACATGATTTAATCGATTAAAATTGAATAATGGATAAAGTATGAATTCTTGCATGACAACTTGGGGACTAACGAATTAAAGTGAAACGTGGCTTGCTTGAATTAATTTAATCATTGGAATTTGAATCTAAATAGGACCTGGGCTTATTCGCGTTTGGGCCTAACTTAAGTTAGGAAGTCTTTGGATTGTCTGGACCGATATGAGCTCGGGAATTCGAATTCAAATTCGTACACCGCCATTTTGTTTGTTTCGTTGATTCGAGTCTAATGGAATTTACTTCATAACTTTTGGATACCATTTGGGCCTTGAACCTTTTTATTATAGCCGGTTCACTTGAACAGGGAGCAACTTAACCGGTTTCCTTGCCTTGACCTAAAACTATCAACCACCATACAATACCCTTATCCCCTTTCATTTCATTTTAAACCTTATATTCACTCTCAAGAAGGGAGGCCTTTGGAGAAGCTTCAAGAGAAGATGAAAACTTAAACCCTCCTTCTTCTTAAGAGCTCATATCCTTCGATTCTTCACATCACAAGATAAGGTAAGATTTGGGTTTCCTTTGATGTGAATTTTATTTCTATTCTTGGATTTAAGCATGGGATTCATAACATGAACTTGAGTAGAGAAATCATGAGAATATGATGAAATATGCCCAACTGAAGGTTTTTATGAACTCTTGTGATTCCTAATCATGGCTTGGTAAATTGAATGCTCCTGTGCTCTTGAATGCCGAGAATTCAAATTAGATGTATAGGATTACATATCTCCATGTCTAGAGCTTGAATTTCATGAAAATGGGTTTGTATGATTTAGGGCAAAATCCTCCTAGAACTTGACTTAATTGATGATTTGATGTTAAGCATGATATATGTGATGACATAAATGAATTTTGTGATGATTTATGGTTAATATGATGTTGGATTGATGAAATTTGGGTTGATTCTTCTTCTTCCCAAAATTGCCAAGTTTCTACCCAAATTTTGAGACGAAAATGGCCGTTCCGGATTTGTGTTTACTCTTGGAACGGTCGTTCTGGCCTAGGGCATCTTGATGGCGGCCAAACATAGGAACGACTTTTCCCATGTGAAGCTTGGACTGGGAACGATCGTTCCCAGTCTCGGCATGCTTAATTCTGGGAAGGACAGTTCCCAGGCCTTCTTTACTTGGGAAGGGCCATTCTGGAAATCCTGTTTCCCTTCTCGCTTGGTTTTCATTCGTATTTTTGATTCGTTTGAGTTACTATTAACCTTATATGCTTCAATATTATCCTAATTGTATCTCTGAACCTTATTTATTAATTGTTAGCATGATTTGATGATTTATGTGAAATTTATGCAACGTGATCTATATGTTCATCTCATTCATGGTTTGCATGCCGTGCATCCTTGTGGTTCATATAGAGTCTGAGTTTGTCTTTCCATTGGTTTTGTTCAGAGTTTATGGATCCGGGTGAGCCTGAGGGTTGAGTATTTGGCCCTACACACTCCAGACTCTACTTTTTCCAAGGTGAGGTTTAGGATTTGTATAGTGCGACCTATGGCCCTTTTATGTGCTGTTTTCTACTCCCTACATACGAGTATGGTATATTATGACCTAGTATGTGTTTGATATAATGTGATTATGGTGTTTTGACTCGCCTTTGGGATAGAAAATTATGTATGTTGGTATATGTAAGCCATTCTGGAAATATTGATATGCATGATATGATATGGTATTGTAGAGAGGATTATGGCTACGAAATATTAGCATATGTTATATTATGGTATGTTATGTGATCCATGAGTTTGTGTGCGAGTGGAGACCGGTACGGCAAGGGTAGTCAGGTAAGCCACTGTGTCATGCTCCATTGAGATGTTTTTATGCGACCCGTGCTATAGGGAAGATGAGATGTCTTGAGCCTTCGGTTCAAGGACCGAAGAGGGCACCTGTGGGTTCGCTACCCCTTGTGAGTATTATATGTATGGATAGTTGGGCTGACAGGCTCTCCATCAATGGTGCTATTGTGGTTAGATTGGTTTACGGTATTGTTATGATTTATGTTTACATTTATGAAGTAGGGTTGGAAGCTCGTACTCGCCGAGCATACGATATGTTATAGGATTTTTGAAATGGGATAGGCTTCTTCAAATGGTTTTTAAACTTATATCTATTTTAGGTATTTTCTAACTGTTTTGGTGTGTAAAACCCTAGGCCCGGTTCACGAGATCCACCCTTATGTTATGTATTGTGCTCTCTATATATATGTGGGTGAGCGTTAGCTCCCTCACTCACTCAGTTGACTGACACCTCCTATCGTTTGTTTTTCAGTTGTGGTCTTTCTTTTGAGCTAGGCGAAGCGTGTCCTAGTCTGCATTCGTTGAGTCAGAGTCTGTTGCATCACTCTATCTGTTTCCTTTACCTTTGAGACTTATGTATCGTACATTACTTTCTATACTTTCAGCTATTTAGATTGTTGTACTTATGTTTTATTTGGCCCTGTGTGGTATAGGATTCGTACTTAGCCCTGTTTGGCACTCGTTGTTCATTGTTGACTTTATGAAATCGCTTCCACATTATTATGTTGATTTTATTGCTATATGGTTCTGCACACTCTGGTTTTTGTAGTTGTTGTCTAACCCGCCTAGCCTAGCGTGTGAGTAGTCCTCGTTCGTTGTACTTCAAATCCAAACTTGAGCACCATTCCTCTTCTAGGTTTGGATTACTGTGCGAGGGATGTGGCCTCCACGTTTGGGGTGTTACAAATCTCCAGTCTACATCAGGGAAAAACATAACAACGGCGATCTCAGTACCATCCCCACGCATTCTTCTGCATTCTTCTCCAGATGATGTCCTAAATAAGGTAACTCCAGATGATGTTCTAAACTAGGTAACTGAACCAGCGAACTCCACTCTTCCTGTTATTCATAATGATGTTGATAACACAAGTGCTACTGATACTGAATTCAGTAGATCACGTGTATATTTTGCCACAACGGAGTACTCGGGGAATACCTCCTAACAGATATTCACTTGATCATACATCCCGGTCAATAAGGCATCCAATAAGAAACATGGCCAAGGGGAGCATGTCCCCTACTACAATGGCTTTGTTTGGCAATCTTTGTAAGGAGGAAGTTTCGAGAACAGTTCAAAAGGCCAGCCAAAATGAGAAGTGGCAGGAGGCCATGAAAATTGAGATGGATGCATTGATAAAAATGGTGCATGAAAAAAATTGTAGGCTACCCAAAGGTAAGAGATCGGTTTTATACAAATAGGTGTTCAATATTAAACACAAAGTTGATGGTTTAGTAGAGAGATACAAGGCTCGGGTGGTGGGAAAGGGGTATAGACAAACCTTTGGGATTGATTATTCCGAGACCTTCTCTCCAGTGGAAAAACTGTTGGAAACAATAAGGTAAACGCAGAGGAAATTTTAAAATTTTCCAAACAAGAAGGACCGTGTATCTCTCGATTATCGTATTGGAATCGTGGTTTCAAGAAACTCACTTAGTTTGAAGCTTTCTTGTGACACTAGTACCGCCTACTAGAATGCCCTTCACGTGGAATTGTCTCTCGAAAGGCTCTCGATTAGATCTCCAACGATCCTCTAGGGAGAATGCTAGTTATGTGGCTTGTGTTTTGGCTAGGGAAGCTGTAATTTGAAAACCTTTCTTTTATTTTATTTTCTTAAAAACAAGCACTTCAAGAGTGTTGGTCTAAAGAAAAGAGAAAGCCCCACCCCTTTAGTTATATCATGGGGTTCGAACCCCTTAGGGTTTCTCAAACCCTAATGGACTTTTCTTTCTCACTAATTAACTTGATTAATTATTTAATTTAATTTGAAAAATAAAGTTCTTAACTTATTTTCAAATTCTAGCAAG
>JBBMKE010051567.1:0-18377 GCA_037834125.1 Lippia alba | reverse complement strand
AATCGGCGAATCCCACTCGTAAAGGTCTTATGGAGAAGTGACCAAACCGAGGAAGCGACATGGGAAATGGAGGAAAATATGAGAAGGTTTAATCCGGAGCTGTTCCCGGTCGATCAAGAGAATCCGAGGACGGATTCTTTTTGGGGGGAAGGTTGTAACATCCCCGGATTCTCATCCGTACAAGTATAGCTTATGTGTCACTAACTGCGTATTTAAAATTATAATTATTTGCATATTTCATTAATTATTTCATATTATACTAACCCCTTTTTGAGTTTGGCACGTATATTTGAATTTTGAATACTTGAACTTATATGCGCAAGACCCATATGTTTGCTTGCCGAAACTTTATGTGTTTAATGCGGATTTTCGTGAATTTTGAGTATGTGTTACTCTTATGTGTTGTGATTAGTATATGTGCTCGGTATGTGTTTTGGACCTCGTTTGGACCCTCAAAACCAACTCGGAACCCAAACATGTCTTATGACCCGCCGATATGACCCTATCCAACTCAATAACCCATATATCACTCATTTCTCACTCAAATGGACCCAAGTTTGAACCCACCTCCTCCTCACATAATAACCCATCAGCCAAGACTTATTTCATTTCAAATTATACACACTAAATGATCCCCAAAGGCTGAAGAAACGTGACCAAGAGAGAAGGAAAGGAAGAGAGTCCACTATTCACCATCATCTCCAATTTCCATCACCTTCATCCCCTTACTTTCTTGCTTATGTGAGTTGTGATTCTTTCATGGCATGATCTCCTCTTTCATTGAAGCTATAGCATGCATTTTATGATCAAGGTTCTCATGAGATATGAATGAATTTGAAAATATGAGGGTTTGAACCCAAGAATGTGATCATGCCCATTTCTATGGTTTCCTTTAAGTTTTATGTGTGTATTATGATCCTTTGAACTTCTTTACTGCTTGAGTGAAGGTGTACTACTTGGTAGTTGAGAGAATCATGAATTACCATTAATGTATTTCATATGGGACTTTGGAGAATTCATCATTCATGCCATCTCTTGCTTTAACTCTTGTCTTGATTCATTTCCTTGCATGATTTGAAGCTGAATTCTTGGTATTTTGATGTTGGAGCATGCCCTTATGTGATTCTTTGGTGTGGCTTTTGGCTTTTAGAGGTTTTGCCCTGTTTTTGTGTGTTCTTTCCTGCGCGGGGAATTTTTGTTCTATAAATTCCCCGGCGGGGGAAAGGTGTTTTTTTTGTCTCGGAGCAATTTCCCCGCCTTGGGAAATTTTCCGTTCAAATTTCCCCGCCCGAGGAAATGTCATGTGCTTATTTCTTTGTTTTGTTTTCGCTTCTTTGTTTATTCTCGTATTTCGTATGTTTCTGTTACTTGTTTTTCATGCTTTACATTATTTAATGTTGGTTATTTGATACTTCATGATTTCATATGGAATTATATGCGAGATGCATGATTTATATAAATTGTATACATGTTGAATTATGTCTTATGATCATTGTTTGAGGGAGTATGACTTCGAATGAACGTGAATGACCAAAATTGTACAATGTTGCATCTTTCTGACATTGTTTGACCTCATAAGCATCTCATATCATATGCATGACGTTGCCGTGCGTCATATATGGTTCTCATGAGTTTCACTTCACTTTCTTTGCAGAGATACCGGTCCTATCGGAGGCGAGGGCGAGTTCTAGCTCTTTGTTGCCTTTTCTCCTTTTGGTGTAAGGTGGGTTTCTCTTCTATTAGGTACAACGACCCAATATAACCTCTTACGTGCAAGTTTTAAGCCAAAACTATATATATATAGTAATTGAGTCATTTTTGTGTAAATGTTTTCAAATGTAAGTGTAGCACACCAAACGAAAGCCACAACATCCCCCGCACTAGGACCCGACACGTGTAAGAAATAGAAAGTTCGCACACGCACCAAGTCAAAGCGAACGGGTGACAAACAAAAACTAAACCTAGGCTAGGCAGTACGTTGACCCTTACAATGAAAATGCAGAACCAGAGTGCGGAAGCGATTCAAAATACGGGATAACAAAAACCAACAAGTTCCAAGCATAATAACAAATCATAAAATCTCACGCTTGCATGCAATGGCCACGGGCCGGCAAGAAATAAACATACGATCACATACATTCGAGAAAGTTTACACGGCCACTGACTGAACATAACTTAATCAACTTACAACATAATGAATGCAAAGGAAGAAATATAATTTAGAATTCAAAGGGCATAACTGACTCTCAGACAGAACAAAAGACACGACCCGAGACCGCCTAGCTCAAACCAAAACCTGCACCTGAAACTAAAGGGGGGAAAAAGAGAAGGATCAATCTAAACAACTTGACTAAGTGAGGGGGCTTAACTGACTGACACTATACATTATAGGGAGTAGAGCACGTATCAAAAGAAAGATTATGAACCGGGATTAGGGTTTTGCACACCAAAACCAATTTTAAAACAAAACTTATTTCATACGTAATTTATACTTTTCAAAAACTTATCTTAACTTATTCAGAAACGTATCTTAAACTTATCGTAAATCAGACTTAGCATAAAGGAAACTCCTATCCCGTTTCATAATCAACGTAACATAACTGAACATATACCCGGCGAGTACGGGTCTCCCCCAACTTCCATAACATAACAGAAATAGAACATATCTGAAAACAATCCCATCTTCTTCAGTGATGGAAGGGTCGGCCAACCCTAACCATCCGGACAGTACGAGGGGAGCGCGCACACTCAACCCTCAGGCTCCCATTGCTCAACCAAACCTCTTGGTGAACTCCGGGTTATTCCTATACATAACAGATGGAGGTGTGCACAGAGGTGATAACTGACGACCCGGCTGGTCGACCCGGGTCTCTCTTACCCACACCTCTTGGGCCTCATAACGTATCGTATCATATCATAACAGAATTCCCATATTTCAGGGCATACCTCCCTTAACGGACTTATCATAACTTAACGTAAAACTTACGTACCTGACCGAGTATAGCTTACCTTGCAACTTAACATATGCTATAACGTACCTCTTCGTGTCATCCAAATCCAAAGCTTCCGTGAAGTCACACGGTTTGGAGCATAAACTCGTTGCAAAACATTTCAAGCTTACATACGCTCGTACATATAGTTTCAAAACCTTTCTCAAATGACAAAGCCATACTCATATCATATACAAACACGTATCTATTATATAAATATAATAAAATAATCGCATGCGGGCTTGAAAACGAGCACATAGGGTTGTAGGTCGCTTTAACTAAAAAGAAAATCCTAAAACCTCACCTTTCACAGACGAAAATGAAAACAGGAGCAAAGAGGTCCCACAGAAATCCGAACAGCTGACAGACACTCCCTGGAGAACCCCCCGAACAACTGAGTACACAAAACAGGACTCAGACTCAAACAACAACCAACAGAGATGCACGACAATGCTCAAACACATATAAAATGTAGACACGTAGGCAGAATTCAATTCCATATTAATTTCACATAAAACAAGTTATCATATAATTCAATTGAAACCAAATTACACATTAGGACACGTTTATATGCACAAATAACTCAATTAGGGGAAATAGAAATAAGATACAAATCATATTGTTTCATATTAATTCGTTCAAATATATTAGATAAGTTTCATTATCAATTTTAGTTTCTAAAATTACATTATCCCCTTAAAGTGGTAGCATAATAAGAAATGGCATAACCGAGACAATTAAATCCAATAAATCAAAAATCATATATTTCATATATCATATCATATTTTCCAAATAACTACAATGCATAATTTAAATTCGACGTATCGGAATTAAATTTATGATTCAAGTAATCAATACAAATTACATTTCATTAAATAATTTCTTACATCTCGAGGTACAATTAAATCAACAATACCATCAATAATCTAATAAATCAAGAATTCATATATCGTAACATATTTTCACATTAACATACAACTCATAATTTCATCCAACGCGTGTACAAAAGCAAACTATACAATTTAAACAATTAACGAAAATAATTAAAGTTACTTCAAAAATTCATAACAAATCAACCGGACGTCCAAACGACGAAAGGAAAGTGGCGTTGGACTCACCACGACGAAAGGAACCCATTGAACGGAGAAACATCAAAAAACCGATGTCGAAAGTCATCGAAAAGGGGCTGACAGTCGCTGGAATAGTACCTCCATTGGCCGAAAAAATCCCCGGAAGGACAGGATCGTACGTCTCGGCCTAAAGAATAAAAGCCCTCAACCAATTTCAGAAAACACCAAACGTACAGGATTTCGTTGATGAAAAATGAATACGAACCCTAAAGCCAAGAATCGAAATTAAACGAAAACCATTTGACGAAAATGAAATCCGAACATACCATTGCGAAGCTCTTATCGAGGCCTACGAAAGCCCTATAATGATCGCCGGAAAATATCACTGGAACAGGAACCTGCCGGTTCACAGCCGGTTCACCATCGGTCCACTGCCGTCGGTCGGTTCTCGGCCCGCCACCACCACAGTTAGCTTCATCTCGTCTATGTGAGCGCCTTTTGTAGAGAGCTTGATGTCGGAAACTCACCGGAAAGGCCCCAAATCGCGGCCCAAGGTCGCGCCACCTCGGCTCGCTGGAATCACCCCCTTCTGCCGCGATTCATCCCAATCAGAGGCCAGAAATGAACTCAGGGCATTGGGAGCAGTCGGAAACCACCAAGGTTCGTCGAAGAAGACGCCTGAAAAGCCCAAGTCGCCACTGCTACAGTGCATGCGCTACCGAGCCGTCACTTCAGATGGTGCGTGAGCCGCCATCACCGGCCTGATGGTTGCGCCGCTGTGGCGGATAGATGCGCAAGGGCATCCTCCATCATGTTGTGGAGCTCGTGTGAGCCAAACGCCACCGGAACCCGCCGCAGTCGCAGGCGAAAGTTGCAGGGGTGGAGCTACCCCGCCGCCGCATCTGCAACTGCCGTTTTCTCTGCCACCACCGTATTTCAGGTCTCGATTTTGGTGTCACTGAGTCAGGCTCGTCGAGAGGATCGATTTCCACTAATCACACGTCAAATTCCGTCGAGAAACGAAGGAGTTGGGTTAGTGTGTGTGATTACACCTTCAAGTGTATGTGCAGCGAAGAGAGAGAGAGAGAGAGCCGAGTGAGGAGAGAGAGTACGTGGCTAGGTATGATTGGGCGAAGGGGAAATTTCGGATAGTTGATCCGAATTTGAATGAGTAAAACGGCCGCAGAACGAGCAAACGAAGTCAGAATTAGGCAAACTTAGTGTCTACAGACTCTTTTCAATGCCCCGAACGCGTTGGAAGGGTCAAAAGGGTGGGAATCTCATCCGAACGAAAAAATGACCAAAAGAGCCCAAAAAGAGAAAATTGCAAATAGGCCCCTAATCTCTTAAAGAGTTAGAAATAGGGCCCCACAACGCTTGGAGTTACAGAATTAAAGAAATTAAAACATGTTTAACAAAAAATAAAAGTAAATTAAATAATTAAAACACACATCGAAATTGAAACGTTGCGCCAGGTCAGTCGATCAGAAAATTGGGGTGTCACAGAATTTGTTAGAAATTATTGAATTTGAGAAATAGCAGAGTATTCATCAATTTGTTCTCCAAATTTTGGCTCACTTAATTCCCTCTCTTCAGTTCTTCAAAAATTTCAATCCCACCAAATAGTTCCCTCCAACAATTGGCTCTGCAATGGCTTTTATTGACAATTATTGGATTCTATATATGGGTCTTCTTCTTCAACATAACACACAATCTCAAAGGAACTTGACCACCATTGCACTTCACTTCGAGAGGGTTCATAGGGTTGGGTACAAATAAATTCTCATTTTTTCTTCAAATTTAAGTTTCTATTTTCGATTTCTGCAACGATACTCTAATTTTTCCTCATCTTTTGTGTAGGTTTCATAGGTGATGTTGAAGGTTTCAACGGGTTAATCATGTCGGGAAAGGTTTTCTAAGGTTCTCTTTTAAAATTACGTTTGGAGTGTTTGAAATGTAATTTCACGCACCTTCTTTGTTGTAGTTATTATTATACTTTTTACCAATATTTCTTCATATTATTTGTGACAGCCTTGATCAGGACCAAGTTGAAAATGGTAAGATAAGGGCATAAAGAAAGCGTTTATAAACTTCGATCTATTTAAATTTTCTCATGCATTGCATTCCTATGTGATTTATATGTTTTCATAAGCTATATTTCGAATTTTGAAATTATTAATATTTCCAACTCCCCCATCGCTATTCATTCACCGAGTCGATATTTCATCATTTCACTCATAGAACCATATAAGCTTAAAACTCATATACAAAGTGTATACTTTATTTCTACGGCCGAAACCATTTTCGGGTCAAAATTACTATTTTACCCCTAAATTACTATTCATTATCCAAAATTAGGTTTTCGCATGGGAGACTTTCTCATATCTAATATTATAGTCAAATGAATCTTTAAATTATTTCATGAATTTTGATATCATTCGTGAACCCTAATTTTCATCCTAACTCCGTTTGTGTAAAAAATTGCTCCGAAACCATAATTGCTATGCGTGTCATAAAATGACTTTTTATTTCATGAATTTTGATATCTTTTTCAATCCCAAATTCCAACTGTAGCATATTTTATAGAGATCCCTAATTATGTTTATTACATTTTTATTATCTAATTATTACATTATTATCCTAAATAATCTCTTGTAGCACCTCGCACGTGAGGCACCACATCCCCCGCACTAAGGTCCAACCCAAGTAACGAAATGGAGAATCCGCACCCGGATCAGACCGTAGCGAACGAGAGATAAACAAAAGAACCCCCTAAGCTAGGTGGACCGTAGACCCTAAAAATTAAAAACCAACCACAACGGAAGACTGAAATTCAAACACATGCGTTGGCCCTTGGCCAGCAAAAATTAAACACACGATTCACAAGCAAACTTGGGCTCCTCAGGCCTCTTTTAAACTCATCACAAAGCCCGACAAGGGCAAATTAAATATCAAATGCATAAGTATACAAATACATATCTTACAAATTGATTCGAAATCAAATTAATACAAGTGCAAATGCAGAGACTCTCTAATACAACTCGACCGACTCAAAAGACTTAGCATGACTCCGCCTAGCTCCAAACTCCACGCAAAACCTACACACTAAAAGATTGGAGAAGGAGAGGGTCAGTCTACAACTCGACTGAGTGAGGGGCTACCTACACATTCTACATATATATAGGAGCAAAGCACATTTCAAGCACATGCATGGTTCATGAAATCGGGGATAGTTTTTGCATACCAAAGATTTGCCCGTGATACATATATGTAGCACCCCGGAGCGCAAGACACCACATTCCCCGCACCATAGCCCAGTACATGTGACGAAATGGAAACTCCGCACACGCACCAAGCCACGGCAAATGGCTGACAAACAAAACTCTTCTAGGCTAGGCGGTCTAGACCCTGAACAGAGTGGGCAACAAAGTAAAAACAAATGCGGAAGCAACAGGATCAACAAACACACATGCAATGGCCACAGGCCGGCATAATTTAAACACACGATCACATGCAAAATTGGGCACTTCAGACCTCTTTTCAATCACGAATTCAAGCCCGGCAAGGGCAAACATAAATCATACATACCAAAAACTTATACTTCAAATCATAATCAAACATATCATAAATTATCATATTCATATACATGCCTTTACATAATTCCCAAAATCGTATACAAAATATGAAGGATGCCAAAGACACGAACTCGACTCGAATGACTCGAAACAAAATTCGCCGCCTAGCCAAAACTAAAGACCTGCACCTGCAAACTCAAAGAACAAAGGGGGAAAAACAAAATAACGAGGAGGGGTCAGTCCTAAAGACTAGTGAGGGGGCTAACACACGCACACGTACATATACATAAGAGCAAAGCATATCAAAATTATAAAGATTCATGAACCGGGGCATGGTTTTTGCAATCCAAAATATTTTAAACCCCATGATACTATATATAGAAAGGAGTCAGGCCGAAGACTAGAATTCAGCAATTTTAGTAATTAAGAATCCACGCCCGTTTTACAAATCAAGTGCGAACCCAAACACACACGACTTGGTGAGCACGAGCCTCAAAATCCCCTTTCTCCATACACAAAAGGCAAACCAAAACTCACACTAATACGGAATTACATAAAGCATACCTTCAACTTCTCCACTTGATGGAAGGGTCGACCAACCCTAACCATCCACACGCATATAAGTATGGTTCGTGAGTTTCACGGCACTCACTCCCCGAGGATTCCATCCCCCACCTGCCTCCCAGTGGGTTCTGGCTTGATCCTTTCAAAGTTGGAGACCGCACTAGGGAGTACCCGACGGCCCGCAGCCGTCCCGAGACTCCTTTGGCACCGAATCTCCTGGGCCCCTCACAAATTACACAAAGCATAATTTTCACAAAGCTCTCGCCATTTCAGAAATCCCACTTACACACACACCAACTCTTTTTCAAAACAAACAAACAAAAATAACTTACATATACATAAAAGGGTTTTCAAATGTTTTTTGACAAAAGGGCATAATCCCACAAAATACATATCCAATGCATGTATCTAAATACATATACATATATAGGTCACATGTGGGCTTAAAATTCAGGTAGGGTTATAGGTTGCTTAACTAAAAGAAAGAAAACCTTACCTTGACGACCAATCCGAATGAAACGAACTGCCTCCTCAACCACCAACCGAACCTAAGAACAAAATGGAAGGCAAAGAAGAACTTAGACTCAAAATGAACCAATCGGCATATGCTTATGAATGCAAATGATGCATAAGAAATGAAACAAGAATGCACTTAGGTCAACCGAATAGAACTTAAGTTATATTGGAGCACAAATTGCATATTTCACGTCAAACAAGCTCACGAACCTCATACAAAGGACATATAAGATCATATAACACATTCACAATGCCTATAGCTCACACAAAAATCAAGAAAGTCACATTCAAGGCAACAAACCAAGTATAAAATCATTCAAGTACATAAAAGAGCATATAACGCGCATTCTGTAGCATATTCCACATAAGAGCATCAAATTCACATAATAAATTCATAACAATGCATATAATACATATTTCATGAAGCAAACAACACATATATATCATACAAGGATCAAGGAATTCATATACAAAGCATGCATATCAAGTACAAAGTCATTCAAGCACATATGAAAGCATATTGCACACGTTCGTTCATAACTCGCACATATGAAGCACGTAGGTAATAAAACTCATATAAAATCATCAAATTCACATAATAAATTCATAAAATATCATGCAACACATAATTCATCAAGTACGCAATGCATAAGAAGCATAAAGGAAGGAAGAAGTTCATGAAAAACATAAACGAAACGAAAACGAACCAAAACGAAAAAACAGTCCGAAATTCCAAAAATAGGGGGTCACGGTCGCAACCCAAAACAGGGTAAAAATGGTCACAGCCACGACCACTAATTTTCAGCAGCTTGAAACTGAGCAAAGCCTGCGACCCCAAACCTTCTTCTCCCGATCGCGGCCGCGACTGCACTGTGCAGTGGCGAAAAACACCATTTCCAGCCCTATTCAGCCCTGCAAAACCCCAAAACCCAATCCCACAGTCAAGCACACACATCAAACAAGGTTTATGCATCAAATAACCAAATATTCATGCCCTATATCAAGCAAAAACCAAAGCTAAAGTGAGTTAATGCAAGAGATGCACACATATTCATCTTCTTCACGTTTTCAAGTAAAGTTCATCAATGGTGGATCCTTCCACAGCCAAAAACCACGAAATTCATGCTTATATTCACAAAGAGGGATGTCTAAGAAACTTATATCTAGCTTCAAATCAAGAAATGGTGCAAAGACAAGCAAAAAATCATCAAATCTCAGTTATATGCACACTATTCAACATATTGGCCAAAACATGATCAAACCTCAATGAAAATCAACAAATCCACATTTGAAAGAAATCTAGGAAGATGGATAATCCAAAAATGAGCTTACCTCTCAAATTTGACGAAAAATGGAGGTCGAACGAGCAAGAAATCGGAGTGAATAGTGCTTGGCCCTTCTCTTCTTCTTCTTCTTCTTCTTCTTCTTCTTCTTCTTCTTCATCACTTCGGTTTGCAGCCCTTCTTTCCGTTTCTCTCTATGCTGAACGAAATAAGGGAGAAATGGGGGTGAATAAGGGCTAAAAGAGGGTTATATGGGTTCAAGAATGGGTCAATTCGGATAAGAAACGGTCGGTTATGACTAAATCAGGAGGGTACCTCAAATCTATCACAATGGGCTTGTTTTGGGCGAAAATTGGAGGATCAAACGGGCTTAAAAAGATGTGAGTCCATATTCTTTAGCTTGCATTCTTCATTATGAGTCAAACACCACTTCTGGAATTCAAATCTGAATTCCCGAGCTCAAGTTACGCCTTCCGGAACCAAAGGTGCGCTAAAACGAGTTAGCTCCTTTAGGTCCCATAAAAGCCCCGTCAACTTCGGACGGTCAAAACATACAACAAACAAACTCCAAAGCATACAACGAACACATAAGCACATTCTTAACACATAAAACTCGAGCATAGAAAAGTAGCACAAAAAGCAGAATTAAAAACGGGCACATAAAGGGTACGTAGGAGCGCATAGAAGTTAAACCGATCAAATTAGGCCAAATAAGTTCAAATAATTAAATTAAATCATATAAGAAGCATATAATTACATCAAAAATAAATTAAATGTGCAATTAACGCACTCATTAAAGCGTACCTGTAGAGCTGAAAAATTGGGATATTACAATATATATATAGGGATTCAAAGTGAAACAAAACTTAACGGATTCAAATAAATCAAATCAAAAGGAAATATATCAAATCATATCAATTCATATTGATTCAAAAGGATTCGAACCATATTCAGACTTACGTATTCAAAAGATTCATGTTTTATCTTACTTTATAAATCCATTCCCATTTCACATCCTTTAACAAATCATACATACAGAACTCGGTGGGTACGAGTAGACAAATCCCATCTTGGGCTCCACAAAAGAACATACAAATCATGCGATTCAAAGAGACAAATAGATTCAGAATCAAACCTCCTTCTCCACTGATGGAAGGGTTGCTAGACCCTAACCATGCAGACAGACGAGGGGAGCGCGCACACTCAAACCCTCAGGGTCCCATCACCCAACCAAACCTCCTGGTGGGCTCCGGGTTAGTCCTTAGATACAGATGGAGCATGTACACAGGGGTAATAACCAGCGACCCCGATGGTCATCCCGGGTCTCCCTTACCCACACCTCATGGGCCTAGAACAGATTCAGAGATAAATATATAAATACCTGAATTCCTAATCACCTCCTTCACTTAGTCACTTTGACTAACCCCTTACCTATTTTAACTGCATGATTTTAGGAACGAGGGGAACGATAACTAGCGGTATCTTGAAAAATTAAGGTATCATGCTCAGTAGGCCAGAATGGACTCTAAGGTTCATAGCTTTAATCATGTCCTATTCCAAGTTAATTATTCTTATATTTTACATCTTTACACTACCACGTTACACTTCCTGTTGTGTCCATTGTTTCAATTTAATAATCCTTATTCGTTACACATTACACTCCCCATTTATTGGCAAGTTTTGATCTCTATCTTCCGCTGCATTATTTCGTGCACTCTACTTAAATATTACCTAACCGTTCGCCGTAGTATTTCTTGGGTAAAGGACCTATCCTTTACTTGGGAAGTGCTGCAATGCGGGGGCTGTAGTACTAGGGGAGGTGCTACAACTTTCGTCCAATTAGCCTCTGTAATGTAAGCAACAAAATTATCACAAAACTTCTCAACTCAAGAATGGGAAATTTGCTCCCTAAGGTCATCTCCAAATCAGAGTGGATTTATTCGGGGCTAGAATATCAGTGATAACATACTCTTAGCCCAAGAAATAGTTCATGGACTCAACAACAGAGGCTGGATTAAAAATGTCATTCTGAAGTTAGACATGGAAAAAGCTTATGATAGAGTTGAATGGTCTTTCTTGCTTGAGATGCTACGAAGAAAAGGCTTCCCAGAGGCCTGGATAGACATGATCAGACAATGTATTGATAATTGTTGGTTTTTGGTGCTGATAAATGGTGTCTCTGTCTGTTTCTTTCACTCTACGAGAGGATTACGACAAGGTGACCCGCTCTCACCTTCTTTATTTGTCATTGCTTGTGATCTTTTGTTATGTCTCTTAAACAGGTTAGCCATTACAGATTGTTATAGTAAATATGGAGGAACGAAAGATGTAGTTGTCACCCACCTATCTTATGCGGATGACACCATCATCTTTATGAGTAACAGTACTAATTCGATAATCAGGGTAAGAGACACTCATAGCAATTATGAAAAATGCTTTGGTCAGAGAATTTACGCGGATAAAAGTTCTTTTATTGTGGGAACTCATGTTGGCGTGACATCAGAGTTGACTAGAGAGGTGCTTGGCTACAAAATAGATGATTTTCCAACCACTTATTTGGAGCCCCTCTTTATAAAGGTAGAAGAAAAGTTACTTTATTCCAAAATTTAATTAAAAAGCTCCAGAATAAACTAATGGGTTGGGAAAACAAGAGCTTATCATACGGGGGAAGACTCTAATTAATTAAATCTACTTTATACGCGGTTCCGACGTATTTAATTCAAATAATGAAACCCCCGAGGTCGGTTATCCAGCGTATTCATCTGATTTTCAACCGATTTTTTTGGGCAAGCAGGTCCGATACAAAGGCCATACACTGGGCCTCTTGGGAGAGACTGTCGTACCCCATGAATGAGGGGGGAATTGAAGTTCGAAATCTGGAAGATGTGGTGGAAGCTTTTTCGTTCAAGCTGTGGTGGAATATCAGGACTTCGGATACACTCAGGGCTAGATTTTATTCATAAACAGATACTGTGATCAATTCCACCCCACACAAGCCCCTATTCGGTACTATAGCACTTCAATGTGGAAGAGACTATGTTCTGTGAGGGAAAAAGCTGAACAGAACATCTCTTGGGCACTCGCGGATGGTTTGACTTCATTCTCTTTAGATAAATGGTTGGAAGGCAGGAAAATTGTCGACATTAGGAATGATCTAAATGGTGATCTTCGGGTGAAATTCTTCTGGGATAATGACAATTGGTGCCACGGTACGCTGCACACTCTTATAGGACCGATATTAGCTAAGGAAATTGCTGAGGTTTCTATTGTCCTTGGTGGGAGGGATAAGCCAATCTGGAATTTAGAGGCGAAAGGAGACTTCTCTATTAAGTCTGCATATGAGATAATTTGAAAACAAAAGTCGAAATCAGAGATTCTTAGAGCTTTGTGGAGCGTCAACCTCACCCCTACGATTCATATTTTCATGCTACGATTGCTTATGGATTGACTCCCTTTAGATGACCGCCTTGAAAGAAAAGGAATTATGGTCCCTTCTAAATGCGTATGCTGCCTCAACGTTTTCCTCCTTATTGAGCATATGAAAAAGGTGTAAAACTATTTCAGCTCTAACTTTGGTATTCAGCAAAACGTTGAGGCATCTCCAGGGAATGTGTTGCAGCTGTGGATATACTCTTCCTCTTTCAGCGCCTCAAAACATATCAGGATCGTTGTCCCTATTCTCATTATGTGGTTCTCTTGGCTGGAGAGAAACCGTTGCAAACACCAAGGGAGTCGCTATTCTCACTTTAATATCATATACTGTAGCGCCCAGCGCATGACGCCACATCCGCCGCACTAAGAACCGACCCCATGTGAAATGGATGATCCACACACGAGCCAAATCAGAGCAAACGGGGATACAAACTCACTCGCTAGGCTAGGCGTGACTAACCCTTTAACTATTCAATCCAAAACTTCTAAATGAAGATAGAGCGATGCAATGAATGCGGACGCTAAACATTAATCTCAAAGATCATGATGAGCCACGGGCTCGAAATACAATCATAAAGTTCAAGTAGCAATGACCTTCACAGTCTCAACATACATAAAGCGCCACAGGCGTACCAAAACATGATACAATAATAAGTACAATGAGTATATGTGTGAAAGGAAAGCTAGACCCTAATACACGACACGACCAAACTTGAATTCCAACCTAGCGCTCTCCAAAAGAAAATCTGCACAACACCACTAAAATAAATTCGGGTTCAGTCTATAGAAGACTGGTGGGTATCAAATAGGGCATAAGTATATACTACGACATAATTAAATCACATACATGCAGGCTATAATCCTAAGACTAACCTCTTAAATACTTCTAGCACACACACCCTTGTCTTGAATCTAAACAAACCCGGATCATCAAACCCAATCTTTATTTCCGAATCAACCTCGATCGTGCTATCAATTTCTGAATTCCCGCATCCGCAGATTGAGCATCAAGTATTCTTTGTTTCAAAGTCGGTTGAACCGAGATATTGGCTAATCGGGCCTCTAAAACCATAATCACATATTTACTCCCCGAGGTCTCCACATTCAAACCCGAAACACTTGCCTTTCTACTTAAGGCATCAGCTACCACATTAGCTTTACCGGGGTGATAATTAATCGTACAATCATAGTCTTCTACGAATTCCACCCAACGTCTTTGCCTTGGATTGAGTCCTTTTTAAGTGAATAAATACTTGAGGCTTTTGTGATTGATAAAGACTTCGAAAGTAGCTCCGAAAAGGTAGTGACGCCACTTGGATAAAGCAAACACTACCGCGGAAAGTTTTAAATCATGAGTGGGGTAGTTCTTCTCATGTTCTTTCAACTTCTTAGATGCATAGGCCACGACTCGACCATCTTGCATCAACACACAACTAAGGTCCTCAATGGAAGCATCCGTGTAAATCACATAGCCTTCATTTTCTTCGGGTAAGGTAAGGACCGGTGCCGATTTCAGCCTTTCTTTCAAAGTTTGGAAACTTTTCTCACACCCTTCATCCCACTTGAACTTAGCCTTCTTCATCGTCAATTGAGTTAACGGGCCCGCAAGTTTAGAAAAATCCTTCACAAACCTTCTATAGTAGCCCACTAGTCTAAGAAAACTCCTCACCTTGGAGACATTTTTCGATTTCTCCCATTGTGTCACGGTCTCAATCTTAGAAGGATCCACTTCAATACCATTACCGAAAATTATATGACCCAAAAACATGACCCGATCAATCCAAAACTCGCACTTGCTAAATTTGGCATATAGCTTGTGCTCTCTCAAGGTCTCTAACACAATCCAAAGATATTGAGCGTGCTCATCACTGGACTTCGAGTACACCAAAATATCATCTATGAAAATTACCACAAATTTGTCGAGAAAAGGCTGAAACACTCGGTGCATCATATCCATGAACACGACGGGGGCATTCGTCAACCCGAACGGCATAACCACAAATTCGAAATGTCCATATCTAGTATTGAAACCCGTTTTTGGAATGTCTTCCTCCCGTATGCGTAGTTGGTAAAAACCTTGCCTCAAGTCTAATTTGGAATAAACTCGGGAACCTTCCAAGAGATCGAATAATTCTTCATTGTGAGGCAATGGGTACTTGTTCTTTATCATCATCCTATTTAATTTGTGGTAATCTATGCACATCCTCAAGCTTTCATCCTTCTTTTCAACAAATAAGACCGGAGCACCCCATGGAGATATGCTCGGCCGTATGTATCCGCAAGCTAACAACTCATCAAGTTGGGTCTTCAATTCTTTCAACTCGGCCGGAGCCATCCGGTATGGTGTCTTAGAGAAAGGCTCGGCCCCCGGATAGAGATCAACCACAAATTCAATGTCTCAATCGGGTGGTAATCGCCCCAAGTTTTTCAAAAAAACATCGGGAAATTCTCTTACAACTTCCGTTTCCTCAAACTTCGTTTGGTCCTTCGGTTTGTTGAGAAGGTATGCCATAAAACCGGTGGCACCATCCGGATAAGCTTATTAGCTTCAATAAAAGACACAAATGGGCTAGCCTTCGACCTCTCACCCCTGAAAATCACTGAACCCAAAGAAACCGTCTTTTCTCTACAATCCATAACCGCTCGGTATTGATATAGCCAATCCATTCCAAAAATAGCCACATACCTTTTCGTCGGCATCTCAATCAAATCCGTCAGAAACACCCGATTCTCAAAACACACCGGACACTCCCGAAACACCCTATCCGTCTCCAAACAACCTCCCAAAGGCGAACTTACCACATACACATGCGCAATTAATTCAACATGCAAAGGTAATGAAGCAACAAGATCCCGAGAAATGAATGAATGAGTGGCCCCGGTATCAAACAATGCATGTAATGATATGCCATGAATGGTTATAGTACCTTCTACCACGGCGTTTTGATTGATCTCGGCCACTTTCTCCTCTCCGTTGAGGGCATAAGCTCTAGCTTGGATGGCCGGTCTCTTATTTGGACAAGTGTCGATCTTGTGCTCCGAGGACCTGCATACGTAGCACTTGCCCAAGAGCTTCCAACACTTCTCAACCGCATGCTTCCCCCCACAATATGTGCATTCATTCGGTGGAGGAGCCGGCAGAGCAAGTGGCGCACGAGGTGCCACGGGTCCAGTGATATGGGGCTTTTTATTCCCCGAGCCTTATGGACGATAAGCCGACATCATAGTAGTAGGAGGAGCATGAGAAAGGGGCCTCTTACCCAATCTAGAACCGGAACCGCTCGAAGAGAAAGGTGGAGGCTTCAATCTTGCTTTTTGGGCCTCGACTTGAATGGCCCTCTTGGTGACTTTAGCCCAAGTGCTCACATTCACGACTTGGAGAGCCACTTGGAGTTCGGTGCGAAGCCCATGGAGAGAATGACGGGCCTTGTGAGAATCATTATCGGTGATTTGAGTAGCATGTGGAGATAGCCTTTCAAATTCTAAGATGTATTCCTCCACCATCCAGTTACCTTGCTTCAATTCGGTAAACTCTTGAAGCCTCCATTCTCGTGCACTCAAGAGAATATTTTTTTCATGAAATTCTTGTAAAAAGGTCTCCCAATTAAATTCCCTTTCGGTTCTCTCAAACTTTGAACGAACTCCCTTAAGCCAATTTGTTGTTTGCCCTTGAACGAATCGTGAGGTACAAATGGCCTTGTCTTGGGAGCTTCCTGGACATATCTCCCAAATTCCCGTAATCTACGCTATCCATTCCTCTACCTTGATATCGTCTCCCCTATACCACTTGGGAGGGTTATTGCTTCGGAATTCCTTATAGGCGATGGTGGTATCTTATCCCTCAATCGGAGGCATTTGTTACCTTTGGTTTTGTTGCAATTGGTTGAGGAGAGCTTGCACAATATTCTTCGCATTTAGGGGTGGTGGTGGCGGAGGACCTCTTTGGTCTTGTGGCGGTGGTTGATTCCAGTCCGGAGTTTGTTCTCGATTCCGGCGTCTTGGAGGCATCCTACAATTGCAATCGACAATGTGGATGCATATAGATTAGTTCATGTTTATGAGTACAAGTAAGTAAATAATCAAGTAATCGAGTAGTCAAATAATCAAGTCATAAAATCACATAATCACATTGTCCTAAGCCGTACGACCTAGACCGACACAACATGACTCTACAGCTCCGATTTTGCAACCCAAAGCTCTAATACCACTTAAAGATGTAGCGCCCCAAACATAGGGTCCACATCCCCCGTACTAAGACCCAAACCCGGATACGAAATAGAAGCCCGTATCTGAATCTAAATCCTAGCGAATGAGTGACCAACACACTCACTATACTAGGCGGAGCTAACAAAGACAACTCAGAGTGCGTGGAAGCGAAAATAAATAAAACTAATTAATAACATAAACATCATAGCATAAATGGCCCCACACGGCCTCAACAAAAGAATAAGCATCAAGTTACAGGATAAAAAAATATACAAATAACAGTGTACGGAGCAAAATGCATCCTATCAAGACCTAGGACGACAAGTGCAACCAGACAGACACACTTCTCATCCAAACTCAAGCCAAAAACCTGCAACTGAAAAGATTAAATGAGGGGCAATCAACTGACTGAGTGAGGGGGCTAATGCACACCCATACTTTATATATATATAGAGCAGAGCAATTAACAAAAGTGGATTATGAACCGGAGATAGGTTTTACAATCAAAATCATTTAACCCAAAAGAATATACATAAGTAATTCAAGTATCTCAATTTATAATTCCCAATAACAACTGAAACCACGCTCTGCGAGTTCAAGCTATCACCTATCTTTCTCAAACCACTCAAAAACAAACCATAAATAGTTCATCCACACCACCGATGATGGAAGAGCCACGCGTGGCTCAAACCATCTTTACCTTTACAAACCCTCATGTGGTAGCTAACCTACAACGAGTCC
>JBBMKE010051464.1:0-18379 GCA_037834125.1 Lippia alba | reverse complement strand
CACAATTGCGAGCCCCGGTCCTTTTGTTGGATAAAATTTTAAATTCCGCTGCTTTTCTGATTCTGTTTTCCAACAAAATGTACAAAAAAAGTAGAAGGAGCACACAAAAAGGGATTCCGAGTGAAAACGGGCAAAAACTGCGAAATTATCAAAATGCGCAAGCTGTACAAAAATAGGAATATCTTGACATTGAGAAATGGGAATTGAGTTTTGTTTCTTGAAAATGAAACTAGACACATATGGATTTCCAAAGGTGTATGGCTTGAATCTTAATTCAAAGTGATGTGAAAATGCGTAGGCACGAAGTTGGGTGAGTGCAGATTGATGACACCAAAAACGATTGATTATAACTCACAAACCAAAAAAGATATTGAGGTGATTCAAATTGGAGAATGTTCTAAACTTGAAGAGGTTTCTATGGTTAAAATTTCAGCTCATTTGGAATTCGGATTAAGAGCCAACAAAGCAAAATAAACTTAAACTGAAAGCAGAGCAAGATCCACGGTCATGGATATTTTAGCCTTTAAGATCCACAGCTGTAGATATGAGGCAGATGAAATTGAGAGTTTCTGCCTCACTTCCACGGTCGTGGGTTTCTTAGGCATGAATTCCCATGGCTGTTGATCCTTTACAGCCTCCAAAAAAGGTCCAAAACAGGGCTCAAAACTCATGCAAAACTCAATCCAAATCAAAGCATAAGGTTATATAATCATGATACAACAAGTCTCAACATCAAAATGCATCCAAGGATCAAGAATTAACATCATGGAATCAAGGAATTCCAAAGAAAACAACATACGAGTTCAAAGAGCGAATCCGGCACACATTAGAGTCATATAAAGCATATCCAATAAATTCATGCATAAAGCTAACCAACACCAAATATATGCTAGCATAAACTCTAAGAAGTAACAAGAAAAAGAATGGAACAAGAAAACCAAGGGATTGAAGCTCACTCATGTCAAGAATCATCTAATGAGCACCTATATCATTCAAATGGAGCCAAGAACCATGTTTTCATGCTTTCCCCCACAAACCCATCAAAGGCATTAATGTTAATAACCTCTCCAAGCAAATAACCATCAAATAATCCATAAATAACTAAGGGATATGCATCAACGGTCATTATATATGCATTTAAAGCCATCAAAACCCAAAGATTCACATGTTGTCAACAATTCACCAAAACCCTCACTAATCATGCTCATATCAATACACATGCTTCCCCAACATTAATCCAACATAAAATCATATTTATAGAAGCACCAAGACAAGAGAAACTCAAATATGGTCTTACCTTGAAGAGGGAATGCAAGGATGAAGAGATTCTTGAGCTTGGGAATGCAAAAATGGAGGTTTTGGAGCTTGAAGCTTTTTTTCTTCTTTCTCTTGAGGGGGAGCTCAGTTTTGGGGTGAAAAAGAGAGGGGGAGGGCTGATTTGGTGATAAAAAGAGGAAGAGGAAAGTAAAAAAAGCATGGGCTTGGGTCCCATTACGCTTTAGGTGCGTTTTAGGTGCGTTCGGTGAAATTCGGGTCATTAGGGGTCGAAACGAAGTTGAAAAGTTATGGGGTTAGTCTCATTGAATCCAATTCATTGAATCAAACTCAACGAAGATGTCGGAACTCGAATCTGAGTTCCTGAGCTCAAGATACGAATTAGGGACTCAAATGGCCAAAATTACAAATTGGACCCAAAGCATTCAAATTAAGCTAAATTAAGTCCAAGCTAATTACACAAAGTCCCAAACTTGATTTAAAACATACAAATAGGTCCAAGAATCATATAATTCATGTTTATCATGCTCGGGAATTCAAATTCATGATACACGTATCATGCGATCGACAAAGAATTCAAATGTCGCATTAGTTTCAAGTATTTCAAATAGTTCAAGTTAAGAATGAATTAATAAATGTTATGCATCAAGTAATTATGAAAATAAATGCAAAACAATAAATAAACTTTCACCTAGTACAAACCTGTACTTGCGAAAGTGCGGGGTGTCACAAAACCCCTATATAATCATGATCACAACTCCAAATAATTCAAGAATTAGGCATGAAATTCAATTACTTAGCTCACAATCATGCTTCCAACAACTGATTCCCAAGTTATCCATACAAAGTCACATCCCTAGCTCTACCATGATTCCATGAATTTTCGTTCTCACACATGATCATATACCTTAATAGAAGAAATGATGAAGATAGGGATGATGATGTGATGAGATGAGATGACTTCTTGAAGCTTCAATGATTGATTATGATTAACTCCTAGCTTGAAGATGCAAGAATTTCACTTTTCGGGGCTTCTTGAGGTTTCAACCGAGAGAGGGGAAGATGGATGCAATTATATGTATGTGTATGAATGAAATGCTACAAGCTTCTTTGCATATAAGAGGCGGATTTATGCCAATTTACAACAAAGCCCCTCTAGTTATAAGTTTTACACTTAAGTTCAAGTTTCAAGAATTGAGTTCACTTAAGTCCATGCAACTTATGCGATGAGGTCTTCAAAATGTGTAAAATGATCAATTAAGGACAATCGAGCAATCAATTCACGTTAGACAATTATTTCATGTATCGATCAAATATAAAATGTG
Organism: Lippia alba; assembly: GCA_037834125.1. Lineage (NCBI taxonomy): Eukaryota > Viridiplantae > Streptophyta > Magnoliopsida > Lamiales > Verbenaceae > Lippia > Lippia alba. The sequence goes on along the minus strand of JBBMKE010051464.1, from coordinate 15,779 downwards.
CACATCTCCTCAAGTTTCGATTACTTTACATAATTATAATTAAATCTAATGCATGAAAATTTTATGAATTTTACCAATTATGCAATTAAATTGATTAATTCTTAATTCTCTCAAACTCACACGTGGCGCGTTTACCTGATAATCGGAATCTGAAGTGATATTACTGCCACAAATTGGTTGAATGCGGACCATGACAACACTAACATGACTATTATGGACTCGAAGAGTGTAGACAATACGCCCCTTACAAAATATCCTTTTTAGAAGAACTCAGATTCCGTAATTTGAAAAAACTGGGGCGTTACAGAAAGGACCAAGTTTATGTGAGATGCTTAGAGGGTTGCCCTCGAACGCAAAGGATGTGCTCTCGAGATAGCCTTTTGAAAGGCCCAATAATAGGCCCAGCCTACCTTTCTTCCGAGTGTGGAGCCCTCGAGACGTTTAAGGGCCATGTCCTTCCCTCGAGACATATATTCCTCCTCGAACATCGTCTCCTCTCAATAATAACTTCCACCTCCCTGACGCATGGGGCCAGGTAGTGCGCCTGTACGCCATCTTTACGGCTATTTCCTTGACACTTATACAGTGCATATTCCCATGAGCGTCTCACAAAGCGCCGCGTGCCTAAAGCACCACCCCCTTTTAGGACCACATAATGCAAAATGATCCAGTAGCCATCACCGGCAACAGTATAAGAGCTGAGTGCTGTCTCTAAAGGGGATCATCTTCGACCTCTAAAACATCACTTCCAAGAAAACCCATTGAGGGAGATACCCTCAATTTGGTCTTAGCCTAGCTGGTAGAATCCACGCTTTAATTCCGATACGCTTTCCTCACCGGAGCCTTGCCTCCCTAGTGGTTTCCTCATGTATTACAAATCCTAAATGGTGGCAGTATGATCCTGTTGGAAAAAACCCCATCACACACACACACACATATATATATATAAAATTTTAAGTTTGGGTACCTGATCGGGAAAAATGGGTACCAGATCACTCTCCGATTCTGATCGGGAACCCGTCCGAACTCAAAATTTTCCAAACTTCCCATCCTGTTTGAAAATTCCGGACCCGAATTTCTCGATCTGGACGCCCACCCTACTATTAATGGTTTATTTTGATAAAATTTGACCAAAGTAGTAAAGAGGAGCATATCTTTTAAAGAAAAAACACAAAATGTGATATAACTTTGGATCTGTCTATTAATTTGAACCCTCACTTAAATAGATAATAATAATTGAATTCTTTTTCCTTTCTTTTCTTCTTTTTTCTTTTTTTCAGGTCTCTTTTTCAAACATGATTTTCTTACATCTTTCTCTATAGTCTTTCTTCGTTGTTTCTTTCAAATATTATTTGTTTATATTTAGTTTGATTATACAAAATATTTTTAAGTTTAATAAGTGAGTTATAATTTAGTATTATATGAAGGCTTTTGGTACCCTTGTTGAGGTAATATCGCTTAATATAGTTCTGGCTGGTTAGATAGAATTAGGTAGAATTAGGTGAGTATAAGGAGACTTAATTTTATGTTTGGTACGCAAAGAAATATGTAGTGTTGTTTAATATTGTGTTGGGTATGTTAATACAAAAGCAGTATTAAGCATTATTTTCCAAAATTGCCCTCCAAAAATTATTTGATTTCCGAAAATACCATTTAAAATTCTAGGAAAAGAGTAATCATTTCACTCTTCCCTCATTGTCCGATTAGCTTCCCTTTGGCTGACAGTGGTGATCTCAGCGGCGTGCGGTCACGAGCATGTGGAAAGCCTGCTGGAACCATAGGTAAGTCATTGCTGTTTCACATTGTTGTCTTCTTGTACAGTTTTTTGGTTTTGATTCTGCGATTGAGGGATTTTGCGAATTTTCGCACGTTTTACATTTTCTTAAGTTAAGGAAGTTATTGCTAGTGTTAAGCTGATTCGTTGCAAGAATGAGCGATTTATTATTCTGTTTAAATTGAACCTGTGAAAGAGTGGTGAGTTTTGTTAGCTATTCTTGTTCCGTTTTCGATATGGTCCTTCCATAGTTTAGGTTGGCTGCGAATGTGGGTATGTTTCAATGTACAACAGTAGCAGTTTAGTTCCATGGTTTAATTTACTTGTTAGTTAGTTGTAATTTGTGTTTTTACCTATGGTTTAATTATAGGATGAGTTTTGCACCTCCTCCACGTTGTCCAATGGGGCATGGAAAGATGTTGTTGCGTACGTCGAAGTCGGTTAATAATCCAGGCCGACTGTATTATGTTTGTCCTTTGGGGTGAATCACCAAGGTTTTTTTATATGGTGGGATGTTTACCATAGGTGCGGTGGCCGGCCACGTACGAGTGAGGCAACTGCGTCGAGCAGCATTTTGAATGATTCTAACGGGTGTTTCGCGAATGCAGGAGTGGATGAAGACAATGCCAGTAGCCAAAGCCTCGACCTGCTTTGGAAATGTCACCGGTCATTGAAAGGCGGTATGAGATGGAAAGAGGTCAGTCCACGAACTCGGCCCTGCATGTTTATGTATTGTCGTATGTTGTAGTCTTGTTTCTTGGGATTTTTTAGGTGTTATAGCTGCCCGTGTTTTTTAGCCGGTCGATCGAACGATTTGTGTACATTATTACCTTGACAGCTATATTTGTTTTGTGTTAATTAGAAACCCAAATTGTCGTTCTATATAAGATGATAAGTTGTCAAACTATGTACTGTTGATCAACCCTCCGTGGGTATTATAACGGATTGTATATATTTGTTGCAATTTTTGTAGATAATTTACCTCATGAGTTCCTTTCAATTTTTTAGTTGTTGGTTGTCTATGTTTTGTCTGGACTTGTAGAATGCATTGTTTATTATTTGTGGTTGGAACTTTTGGACGCACTCGTGAAATAGTACCGACATTATTGTGCCCTCTTTTCTATAAATTGGGGCTGTGTGCTTTCCCAAACATATCGATCCTATGTTGTAGCTTGTTTTTGCTTTTATTGTGGTGCCTTTGTAATTCCCAAACAATGGCATACAAAGAATCGTTCACGTACCAGGATGAAATGTTTTATCCTAGTACGTGGATTAAAGATGTGGATAACGAATTTATGAAGGTTTTAGTGAATGAAGCGATGTCCTCCGGTGAGAGGATGACTAACAAAAGCCATGTAGCCATTACAAACGCAATGGAGGTAGTGAACGGTAAGTTCAAAACTAGCTTTCGATACTACTTTTGCTTCATGAGATTTGATGTGACGTCCCGATCTTTCGGCGGCGTAGTGAGATTTGAGTATGTGGTTGAGATACGTGTTTTGAGTGTGTGCTTGTTCTCGTGTGGAATTTTAGAATTAATTTGGCATGCATGTGCATTTCATTTTAAGTTAGTGACCAAAAAGAGGCTAACGAGCACTTAGCGCACATTTCGGAAACTCGGAATTGAGTTTCGTCACCTCCATTGAGCTTAAATCGACGATTTGGACTCGATGAGATTATCCTCTTATTTTTCTAAAATGGTTTGGATCCTCAGAATTTTTCCGGAATCCACTTGACCTATTTAAATTCGGCCATAATGACCCTTGCTCACTAAAAATGTCCTAACTCCTTCGTTTTAAGTCCAAATTTAGTGATTCAAGCGCCCACATGCTCCTTAATTCAAACCCCATCAGTAAAAATTGATTTCATCCCAAAATTTATCACCAAAGTCTGAGAAAGAATCAGAAAACCGAGCCCCCTCATGCTTTAAAACAACAATTGAACAAAAAGAGTCCACGTACCTACAAAACACACATATGAACCTACTCTTGACCCTAATACCCACTTGGACTCATCTCTCTCTCCCTCATCAGCCCCCCAACCTAGCCAATCCCCCCTCACACCACTCCACACTTTAACTTTTGAGAGAAAAGAAAGAAGAAGAAGAAGAAGAAGAAGAAGAAGGAAGCCATTTCCAAGACCCCATTCTCGCAACACCAAGCTCAAGAACCATATTTTTTCTTGCATTACTCACCAAGGTAATTACATATTTGAAATACTTGAGTTCTTGTGATCATTTCCATGTATATATTTCAAGCATACTCCATGGGTTAAGCATGATTGAGAAATTAGTGAATAGTAAGGGTTTGTATGAAATTGTGATTTCTTGGGCTAGCATGAGTGTTGATGAGTTTTATTGCTTCATTCTTGTTCCTTTAATGAGTATTTATGATTATGTGGAATTATTTCACTTGGTAGTTGGCTAGGGTGTTATATGTCATTAATGCTCTTGAGAGGTTTTGGAGGGAAATTTGGCAATCCTTGTGCTTCCTTGTAATTCTTTGCATCTAAGTGCCTCTATGATGAATTTATCAAATTCTTGGTTAGGAGTTGTTATAGGAAGGTTTTACCTCTTATGCTTGTGTTGGGTTGGAAGGGAATGCATGAATGTGTAAATTGATGCTTCAAATGTGCGAGATATATGCTATATGAATGATTTCTAGCATGAGTGAAGGTCTAGGCTTGGATTTAACTCTTGAAGTCTTGATCCCCTTCATCCCCTTATTTGGAAATTGATGGATTATTGAAGTATGAAGTGTGTATGTGAGTCCTTGTGCTAAGAATGTGATTATTTGACCCTTTGTGCTCATATATGCCAAATTGCTTCACTTGTGCCCTTGTAACATTTATGCAAGAATCATTGAACGTATGAGTTTGAATTTCGTTTCTTGAATGCCTCTTAATGCCTTGACATGTTAATGTATGAGATTATGACCTCATGAATGTGTTTGGTTTGGATTTGGAGTGTTTATGCATGCCTTGATCTTGCCTTGGCCGATTTTACCTTGTTTGGGGTGTTTTTCGGTCCTGTAGGAACCTACGGTCGTGGATTTTTGGCCATGTTTTTCCGAGGGCCATGGATCTTTCTGGTAGCTACTGCCTCATTTTGGCCGTTTTCCCCTGGCCGTGGAAATTTTGCCTTTGTTTTTCCCACGGCCATGGATTCTCCCCTGTTTTCTACTCGAGATTGTTTTTCTTCGTTTACCTTCTTCCGAACTCCAAATGAGCTAAAATCTTAACAACAGAAACCTCTTGAAGTCTAGAACATTCTCTAATTGGAATAAAATAAATATCTTTTCTATATTGTGAGATCTAATCAATCCTTTTTGGTGTCACCACTTCTTTGAAAATCTGCAATTGACCAACTTCGCACCTACGTCATATTTTTCTTGCTTTGAACAATGACTCGTGCCATATATTATTGGCAAGCCTTGTGTGTATAGTTTCTTATTCAACAAAGAAAACTCAATTCCAAGTTGTACAACTCGATATATCCCCATTTTCCTACAGCTTGCTTATTTCCGAAAACTGTCAGCTTTTGCTATACCTTGCGAAAACATTTTTCCTTGCATTCCTTTCACTTCCTCGGCACCCATATGTGAATTATATGCATTGTATGCTTGATTAATCGGTCTTATATGACATGTATTGATATTTTTATGACTTTTATGTTATGAATTCCTTGCATCAACATCAAATGAAAGTGTAAACGTTTAAGTGCTTCAATGTGAATTCTTAATGCTTGTTATTTCCAAATTTGGTGATTCATATAACTTATATTCAAGTTGAATTATGTGTTATGAATGTTATTGTTGAAGTTTGGCTTGAATTGAATGAATATATGAAAGATATAAATTGGAATGAATGTGAATGATTCAGAGAATGAAAGAATGATTGAAATGGTAACTTGATGCATCTCCATGGCATTATTATAACCTTGTATGCATTTCATATCATATCATGGCATTTTCAAGCATCTTATTTGGTTATGTTGAGTCTCATGAATGTGTTATGTTGTCTTTTACACAATTTCTCCAGGGTGGAGACGTGCCGAGTTCATAGGACACTCTCAAGTCTTCTTGTCTTCTTGATTGGTTTGGTTCGATAAGGTGTAACAGGTGGGTTTCTCTTCTACTAGCTACGAATTGACCCAATATAACCCAATGTGTATATTTAAGCCAAAGGTAAAGTATATATATCGAGTATTTTCGAAGAGTCATTGATTTATCGTTTAAGCCCTTTTCCTTATGAATTCCCACCTAACATTTTGGCGAGATCACAATGAAAGTATGGGACCCAGTGGCTCAATACATGTGGCTATCTGGGGAGGCATAGGGTCGACGGTGATGCCATGTGTGAGTCCTACAAGGAACGGTGCAACTAGGCCTGGTTAGGAGTTTTAGCGAGGAATAACCACTGAGTGTCATCTGGGGAGTCATAAAACCCTTTTGGCCAATGCATGGGTGGCCGGGTCTAGCTAACCTGCCACCAACGAGAATGGAGTATGTGCCAATGAATGAATGTACTAAAGAAAGAATGAATTAATGAATGAATGAATGCATGAATGAATTATGCATGATCGTTAAAGAATGAATGAATGAATTGATTAATGCACACACAAGGTGTTCGGGAGCACCCACTCGTCGGGCTCACGTAAAAACCGCATGTATCATTGAGTAATTAAATGAATTGATAGTTGTAATTCAAATCGTTGTTTTATTTGTTTTCACCCACTTGGGAAATGTTTCAAAACCTCAAACAGAATTATGGCTTACATGTGTGGGTGCTTAAATTATGCAATATTATTATATTACGCCCTGTTTTATACCCACTAGTCTCCTATAGACTGAACCTGGCTTTGTTTTCAGTTCTTGCAGGTTTGGAGTGCTAGGCGGGAAGTGTCTCGTCAAGTCTTATGCCTAGAGTTTGGTTCTTCACGCATATTGTATTTTGTACAGAATTTGTATGAATGAGTGTTAGAACATTGGTTTATGTTGTTATATATTCGGGATAGGCTTCTAGGGATTGATTGAACCCGTAAGCATGATTTGTGATTTATGTACTAAATTTCGGGACTAGGTATCTATGCTAGTGAACCCGTTGTTGGTTATATGATTTGCTTCCGCATTTGCATGTATTAGTTCTTATGCTTTTGGTTTTCTTGAAGTTTTAGCTCCCGCCTAGCATAGTGTGTAGGTGAGTCTCCGTTCGATGGGAGCTTGGTTCATGTATGGACTTTCCATTTCATTGGTGGATCGGGCTCATAGTGTGGGGGTTGTGACACGTCTTGTTTCGGGTGTTACATTCGAGTTCCTCCACAAGCGCCACATTGCTTGGTCATGGCTTAAAAATTATAAAAGGGCAACAATTGACCCTGATACGAACTTTGTTTGTGCACGGCCGGAGGATTGGGAGTACATAAACCGGGTACCACATTTAGTTTTTTATGCGTACAATATTTTATTGAGTCTCCAGTTTGTTGTTTCAGTCAGTAACCGTTTACTTTTAGTTATTGCAGGTGAACTATGTCTGTGGTGCGTACTACTTCAAACTAGAGCCCAACATTAATGGGTTGAATATGATTTTTGGAAATGGAGTGGCTACCGCACGGCGTAACAATCGTCATATTATTACTATCCACAACAATTTGTCGGCTTCTCATGAAGTTATTAATGGTGCATATATTTATTTTGAGTGTGCCCTGTTGCCTAATATATTGGGTACAGTGGTGTTAGACTTATCTTATGCTAAATTAATATTCCATTTCCTCAAATACTGTTGCAGTTGAAGATGATACATCGGTTTCGGGTGCGGAGTCTAGCAACGTGAGGCCTTCTCGTCGTCTGCCATGTGCACCCCGAACCTTCGACTACTGAACATTTGGGCCGCCGAGTATTTCTGGTGGACAAAAGTCTGGGGCATCTTGTGCCCCGGCTCCTGACTCTCCCGAGTTCTAGTATGTGAATTTCCAAAGTTTTACTTTATTTTTTAATACATATTTTTTTTACAATATTCAAAGTACATATAACTATTGTAGATGGAGGTTTTATTTTTTGCCTATAAAATGAAGGAACTTGTTAGTGAATGATGTAGAAATATTGCTATATTTTACTCAAAAAACTTGCTTGTATGCATTTTGGTAATGTCTACCCCATCTATCTATGAAATTGCTGAAAATCATAGACAATCTCACTGTTTCCACAGAAGTGGGTGGTCTGCTACTCACGATGCTTTTTTCATTGCATTGTTGGAACGAAAAGCGGTTATGGGTCGTGCTCTTTGGGCCAGCTCACAAAGTAGTGTTGTGTGTAATGTTGGTAGAATCGTGAATCGATGCTTTCGGTTACGGTACGACGACAGGTTTTACTTTCGTCGTGCTGCAATGTTGCGAAAACGCTTTCACACCTCCGAATATATGTTGCATTTATCTGGAGTTTGGCATGATCAAGCATCTAATTTCCTCCATGTCCCTCCTTGTGCGTGGGATTCAATTAGAGATGAAGTAAGGATGTATTAGTGTAGAGTGGATGCTTCAACTTTCAAGTTGATGAAACTAACCCAGCCCTCATTGATTTACTTGTGCAGGGTAGGCTGTGGTGTTTCGGTACTACTATGAAGACGAGGTAATGTGGAGCTCCTTGGCAACAATATTTATGCCGCCGGCGCATTGACAAGCTGTTGTCCCATATCGTGTGTGCTTTTAAGATTCAATAAAAGACCGTTGTGCGGCATTTGTTTGATGTCCTTTGTGTAGCTGTTATTTGTGTTTACTCTTTGTTTTACCGGTTTGATGTTGTGTATTTGTGTGCGGGGCTCGTCATGTTGTACCAGATGTTTAATGAATGTAATGAAGGTTTTTAGGGTTTAAATCTCCCTTAATGTTGGATATTTACATCCCTAATTTACCATAGCACTTGCAAATAACATCAAAAGACTGACTGGTATGAAGGGTAGTCAAAGAAGACGGGTAGTAAAGTGTAATTTGAAATTTATGACAGTCCAATTGATGTTCAGGTTGAAAGCACGCGATGTCAGCCTTAAATTCAGTTCTACACAGGTGAAGGTTGACATTCCTATCCTAGGCTCCAGTATTTCTAGCTTTTTAAGTTGCATGTGATTATAAATTGCAATGGTATGTACAGGCATAGTCCCATGGGTCCCATTAAAGTGGAGCCCTTGAGTGGACTACCCAATGACCGATTCTATGGTTATTGTTTCTTTCCAATGTCTTAAAGGTGAGCCCCTTTTCCCCATAAATTTAGAACAAGATTAATTGGATTAATTGCAAGTCTTGACCCCGCTTACCAAGAAACCTACCTCATGTTTGGGGAGAAAAATTTAGAAATTGGATTTATTGCTCTTGTCCATTGACTGTCTTGCTGCATGCATGCCTGTAATTTAAAGGGACGCCTGATAATTAAATGTGAAATTTATGGATGGGCATTTGTGCTAGTCTAGAAGATTAGTTGGGAATTCATAACATCAATAGATTTTATATAAAGTGGCTTACTCCATGGACTTACTCACATAATAACGAGTTTCGTATGCAGGTCAATATGAATTGTACCAGGAGGAACGAATGTGCCCCGATTTGGTGCAGGGACATCGAACCAAATTGTCGATGCACCGAGCGGCTTCTCATTCTCAAGCTCCACGATTACGCAACCGAGAAGTTGGTGAGCTCTCACCAAACTATGCTCAGGGGCTCCGAGATCGTAGTCGTGAGAACGGCATCGGGACATAACCATCACGGCACGGAGGTGCGGCAACACATCATGCGACTCCGGCATGTGTACAAACAATTCTGCTTGTTTACGCATATGCCCGGGATCAGGTACAACGGAATCACCAACAATGTGCATGTGAGCAACAACTACTACGAACAACCTAACTTCCAGGTGTCTCTTAATATTCAATTTTGCCAAATCAGGTTTATCATACCTGAAATCTGCCTCTGTTTTTTTCAAGTTCACTTATTGTTCAATGTTGTTTAGGAGGGTGCGTTGGAGCACAAATTCAGGGCAATTGGATGCCCTTATTACCATCAGATGCACTTTATCTTCCGTTCTGCGCAAGCTACCCTTCTTCCAGGTGAGTCCGAGGAGAACTACATCGACCCAGACGAGTTCTCCGACAACGAATATGATTAGGATGGGAGCCCGTCAACCCTGGGGGGCTTTGTGGTGTTGGCCGTAGTGTTCGACAACTTTATCTGTCCCTTGTTGCTTTGTTCTGGCTTTATGTTTTATCCGTATTTTGGTTTAGTTAGAACTTATCATCGAATCTCTTTTAGTTTTCTGTATGTTTTGGCTTATATACGTTATTTATGTCGAACTAAGAGAAGTGGTATCATGTAAGGAGCTAATCACAGTGAGTAGTAATTCAGTTTAGATTATTGCTATTAGTGTGGTTTACCTGCAATTATATTCGAGTTATTTGTGGAGTAATAACAATTATAACAAGTCACGAGGACAGCAAACGAAATATGTTAAAGCTGGCGCAAAAGCTAAAGTCATTCATTAACGGCTAAGGGGAACATGATAAAGCAAGACCACATTACAAACACTTAAGCCAACAAAACACACAACATAAACACCTACATCACTAACAAGTCAGAAAGCCACCACAAATCAGACAACGCAATCGACTTTAGCCTCGCCCAACAAGCTCTCCAAGCTTATGGGATATCTTCGTCTGAGTCCGAGTAGATTGCCGGGTCGACAAATAGATTTGGCTGGTCGATCGGAAAGTTCAGAAATAGCCTCTTCCTAAAGATTTCATGCAGCTCCATCCAGTTGTCAAAACCATTGACGCGAAAATTTATCTCGGTAGCCGTTTCCTGGTAGGACATTACAATTTTGTAATTCATTGGTTCTAGTATATTTGAAAATGTAAAGTTGAACCAGTTAACTGGGCTAAGTGTTGGCCAACGTACTAGGGTGAGATCTCAACTCTATTTTCTTCAACATCATAAGTAACTCCGGGAATTTTTAGGAAATTGCGGAAGGCGAGGTACTCGGCGCGAAGACGAGTTACACACATTTGAACATGGTTTGGCGCAATCGCGATGCGCACGTTGCGGCCCAAGTCCATAGATATTACTCCACACGCATACATGGCCTCGAGTTTCATCACGATAACATGATTGCTAAAGTATTCATAAAGCTGCCCGACTATGATTTTCTAATTTAACTTGCCTACTATTGTTTCATCCAATTTTTCGCATAACATACTAATGCTTGGATAGAATCTTGACTGTTTAAGATTTGGGGATCTATAAATTTGGCTTCAAATGGTTCAATTATCCAGGACATGCACGTATTGTCCCCAAACTATGAAAGTAAAAAACTTTATTTTGTAGGGGCCTTCCAAAACATGCAGTTCAATGGCAAGTAGCAGCAAATTCATTTCCATAGGGATAGCTCAAGAATTATTGGTGCACTTACATTGCTGGAGGAAGACAACTTCACACTTTGTTGGACCCCTGTAACACCAAAATTATTGAACCAGACGTGCACATTACGTGCAGGGATAAACATACATCAAAAGGCTATACCAACACATTCACAGTTTTGCTGTTGCGAAGCACAAGGATTGCAAATGGAAAACACAATTCTTCAATCCACATACACCAATAGTTTTGATAATGAAAAAACTAACGTTAAGCAGTCACTAAGTAGTCTAAGACAATATAAAACACATAAAAGTCCCCGTCGTAACGTTAATCATACAACATAAACACACGGTTAGAACTTGTATCACATACCCTACCGCGTGAAATGATGCAAGCTCCAGACGAACATGCTACGTACATCGATTGGCATTCCATAAAATGCCCGAAGATCGCCTTCGTGGTTAGGGAGGTAATGGGCAGCCCACATAACATCCTCTAGGCTAAGATCTTGAAGCGACGTTAGAGCTTCATAAATACCATCTTGCTTAGCAGCAAGATCATCGGCGGCTGGCATGGGTATGGTAGATGGTGGTGGTGCAAATTGTGGCAGAAGGATTGCGAGTGTGACCTTCGCTGTTTGCATTAGCTCGCTCATCAAGTCCCGTATCTGCGAGGGGTTAAAGTTGTACGATCGGTGATGCTTAGAGGTACTCTTCATTGATTCTCCCTTACCAACACTGGGGGGAGAAACAGAAATGGCGTCGTCGCCTTCTCCAGCCAAATCAGTTTCGCCGTACGAACGCTTACTCTGACTGTCTTCTCCGCCTTTCTCGAAACTACTCCCACCTTCCATCGGGGGGTCGCGAAGACTGTCGAATGCGTTACCTACATCCACAGCGGATTCCCCAGTGGCTTGGTCGGTCCCTAGAAGCATGTTCCACTTTGGGAACGATTTTCCGCGCACGAGTACCACGTTTTTCCTATAAACCTGTTCCACATAAAATCATATTATCGCACCGTATCAACAACACAGTACACGAAGAAAACAAACACATCTGACTCAAACACTAAATATTACTCTTTGTTCACAACCAGTTCTAGTAGAGCATTATCTTTTCTTGTTCTGCCCAAGCGTCCGGTTTCTCAGGTACTACCATATGGCTGCCATAGTCGAAAGTGAACCCCGGCCCCCCACTAGATGCAAGTAATGTAATTATAGCTGCGTGAGTGCGTCTCCACACAGTGAGTTTCAAATGGACATGTTTGGCGTCGAGCCCACACCCTGGGAGCATCTCCCCGATCATATTAGCAAGCCTTTCCTTGTAAATGTTACGCAATGAGCTATCAAGTTTAATTCCCTCACCGTACAGAATCTCCATCGCGGCTATTAGGCATTCTTCCTCCTTCTTAGTCCAGAATCTACGCAGGACATTTACACCCTTCCCCTTGTCAGTTCTCACTCCTAAAATTGCCCGTGATGTGTCCATCTCCTACAACGATGATAAATAATTGACATCAGCACATACAGGCGACGCACAGAACATACGAACTATATAACACATGACTTTAAAAGGTAACACGCATCCCATTCATAGCCATTGGTAATTTGAGGACTTTGCAAATAGCACATAGGCGCAAAAAAGTGGCTGTCAAAAAAGGAAGCTTACAACACCAAAATATATATGTATATATTTTAAAAGAAAATGAAAAAATATTAAAAGTAGACATCGAATATGCTGGAGAGTAACAAACATTAATTAAACAACAGCATTGAATCAGGCCCCCAAAAAAAAAAGAACAGAAAGTGTCATTAGCCTCCAAGAAACTAAAACACATCTTCTTCAGCATTGCCTCCATGTATGGAACATGTTTCTTGCCATGGTATCTCGGAATCATTCCACATTGGAGTGGTATCAATACTCCCAATGTACTCCCTATCATCGCCAACATTCTCTTTGAGGTTACGCAGGACTTCTTCTATCGGGTCAACCTCCATTTGGTTGCGGATGAAGTTGTAGAGCATGGCACACGCTAGTATCGTCCAGTTCTGGACCTTTATCGGATACCAAGACCGGCTCCGTAAAATAGCCCGACGCCCTTTCAATAGCCCAAAGGCACGCTCTATGATGTTCCTAGCCTTGCAATGCCATAGGTTGAAGAGTTCCTTTGGATTCTGCGGGGCGCGCGTACCAACACCCCACTCTTTCAAATGGTACCGAGTTGCCCGATATGGAGTCAAGAAGTCGTCCGCGTTTGTGTATCCACAGTCCGCGAGGTAATAACAACCTATAGATATCACCAACACGCAAACCAAAAGTTTAATATCTTTGAAAATCTCCATTTCCCAAATAACTTTCGCATACACAAATCCATATACCAATGCATTTCCACATACACAATTACATTGCTCAATTTGATTGTTTCAGAGTAACTTCTCTCTTTTCCATTTCAGTCTCACGTTGGCATCTCCTTTTGGAAAAACAGTTCCCGATAACGAAGGACAATTTCCAAATCAATATTTCAAAGCATACCCATTTTCCCATTCAGGTCCACTCAATAAGTCCATCTTCCAAATATGTTTCATGCAAAATACTTTAGTTTGCAATTCCATTTCTATAAAGAAGGACATTTTTCATTTAAATATCTTCACAATTAAAAATGTCAGAAACAACTCAATTACCCAATTCGGGTCAACAAAGCCAATGCATCTGCCATTTCAGTTTCAGAAAACTACAACAATATCCGACACTGAATCACTTAAACAAAACCATCTCCCAATTCATTTTCACATATACAACGGCAGCTTCCATTACTTGTTCACATAAATAAATCAAATTTACCAATCAGATCCACCTACAAAACTTCTAGTTCCAGAATAGTTCCTTAAATTAAGAACAAACACCAGCAACACACGAGTTAAAGAATTAATGATCGGTCACCAAACAATTAGAAAAGGATTAAAAAAGTGAATAACACCTAAAAAATAATTTTGGGTAACCTGTAGGGACCCGGAGACCATTAGGCCGGCTAAGCGCATCGCGGAGAACACGGCTATCGGCGGTTGATCCTTTCCACCCAGAAAGGACGTAGATGAAATTCATCTGGGGGTTGCACACTCTAAACACGTTAACACAAATCGTCCCTCTCCTTGTGCGATACTTGGGTTGGTCCTTTTACCAAACAATCACCTCCACATACGTCCCGTCTAAGGCTCCAAGGCAACCCTTCCATTAAATTCAACCAAGTACCCAAAATTAGGATCGAAAACAGGCCCGTACAATGTGTGACGCCCTAGCGTGGGCCATCCACATCCCCCGTACCTAGGCCCAAACCCACATATGAAATGGACGTCCATACATGGGCCCAAACCTAAGCGAACGGAGACCTAGACACGCACACACTAGGTTAAGCGGGGGAAACACTAACAGAGCGCGCAACAACAAATGAAACAATCAGGCGGAAGCAACACAGGATCAATCAGAGCTAACATAATAATATCAACATTGGCTACGAGCCCAAAATAGAGATACAAGTATTCAAGTATACACAATGATTCATATACAGTCCCAAAATGCATAAGAGTAGCAAAAGTAAATACATATGATGCAAACTCGACCTAACCAAGGAAGTACAAAAGACACCAAGACTTCCCCGCCTAGCTCGAGAAACCTGCAACTAAAAGAAGTGAATAAACGTGGGTAAGTCTACCCACTTGACTGAGTGAAGGGGCTACACACGCCACGTAAATAAATATAAGAGCAATGCATAGATTCAATGGAAGGCCTATCATGAACCGAGTCGGGGTTTTGCAATCCAAAACAAAGTATATAAAAGGGATACATATAGATACATAAAGATCCCAACTCGTTTCACGATTACCATAAACAAAGGAAATATAAAACCCGGCGAGAACGGGTATCCTTCAACTTCATGGACTCATAAACTCACAAACGCATAAATTCAATCCACCTCAACTCTATGGTGATAGGGCCGCGAACCCATTTCACCCAATAGGGATGCATATACACTCGGGGTAGCGAGCCCACGAAGTGCCTTCCCCAGTTATTCACCGAGGGCTCAAGATCATACGTCTTACAACCGCACGTATGTCTCAATTGGAAAGTTCACAGGGGTCATAACCGGCAACCCCGATGGTTGTCCCAGGTCTCCCTTACCCATAATCTGAGGGCCCACGAAACTCATAAAAGCATAACAAAGTCCCATCTATCAGGGCCAACTCGCTAAACTCAAATGGAAACATACTTTGACTCAAATCAAGCTCATATATGCTCATAAGTATACCATTTTTATAAATCCAAAAGGGTGAATCATAAATTGAACTCATATCATAATCAACACTCATATTTATACATAATAGCAATATATAACGCATGCGGGATTCGAAAACAATACACATAAAGGCCTTCGGTTTATAACTATAACCTAACCCTTACCTTGAAGTAAAAAGGGCAAAAGAAGCGGAAGGAAGCAAGCTACGAACGCCTAAACCTCGGGATCCTTGACTTCCGAAAGAGGAACTGAAATAAAAGACACAAACCCAAGACTTAGACTCAAATATGAACCAATTAGACGCTCGGCAATGCATATGAA
>JBBMKE010051359.1:0-18385 GCA_037834125.1 Lippia alba | reverse complement strand
GTACCATGGAAGAGTTCATTCGCACACTTGAATGATAACCCAAAAAATCAAGGGAATGATTGGATAATTGATTTATAGGAGTCAGTTGTTTGAGCGAGTCACCTTCTAATGGGCTCCGCTGGACGACATAGCATTTTCATTCAAATATAAGGCGATTGTACAGTTCCCAAGGATTCAATATCACCACTTAGGTCTATGTTGCCACAATATTGTTCTATGGAAGCGGGTGGGCTGTTTAGAAGCTCGGCCAGGTTTTTTGGTGTCGTAGGGGAGGGATTGACCTTTCTAATGCATATTCAGTCGTAGCGACATGGCCCCACTAATTTGTTTTCGATCAGAGCATCAAGCAGCACATATAAATTTAATATATTTTGATATTAATTAAGGGAATAAATTCATTTATCAATATAAATTATATTTATTAAATAGACGTAAATTTAGAGTGTATATATATATATATTTATCGGAAAATGTAATTTATAAAAAGATATAAACATATTATTTTACATAATTTAGATTATAACTATAAAACTTAATTGAAACCTATAAAGGACATATGAATTTATATTTTAAAAAAACAAATTATCTAATGCATAAATTGTTTTGTTGCCCTATAACACCCCGTGTTTCAAAATCGACAGGTAAATTGGGTGATTTAATTGTTTAGTTGCGTTTTAAATTAATTTAAGTGAATTATGTGATTCTTGGACATGTTTGTATGATTTAAATTTAATTTGGGCCTTGTGTAATTAGTTTGGACTCAATTTATCTTAATTTGAATGTTTTGGGGCCATTTTTGTAATTATGGCCTTTTGAGTCCTTAAACCGTATCTTGAGCTCGGGAACTCGGATTTGAGTTCCGACACCTTCTTGGGTTTGAATCGACGATTTGGACCCAGTGAGACTAGCCTCATAACTTTTCGACCTCGTTTGTACCCTTAACGACCCGGTTTTCGCCCCACGTACCTATAAACACACCTATAAGCTAGTGGGACCCAAAACCCATGCTTTGTTGACTTTCTTTCTCCTTTTTTCACCCAAAACTCAGCAACTCCCTCTCCCTCACCTTGGAAAAACGTCCCACGTATAAGAGAAAAGAGAAGAAGAAGTTCCCAAGCTCCAAACCTCTATTGTTGCACCTTGATCCCCTTCTTCCCCCACTTTGTGCTTGAGTAGTTTATTAAGTTAGGATGTGGTTTTGTGTGCTTTGGTGCTAACAAATTGGTTATTCGTGTTTGAGGTTTGCGTCGGTTATGCCCTTATGTGCGTTTTTTATTGAATCCTCAGAACTTTGAGCATGAATTCTTGATTCTTTGATGTTATATGATACCTTAAATGGTTATGCATGAGTTTATATCCTTATGTATGTGTTTTCATTGGATTTGGATTGGTTGAGCATGCCTTGAACTTGTTTTGGCCAAAGATTGCATGAAAAACCTTGTTTTGGACGCTGGAAGGTTTCCACGATCATGGAAATTTCGTGTTGTAGTTTCCACGGCCGTGGGAAATGATGTGCATAGTTGGGAGTTTCTGCATCATTTCCACGACCATGGGAAATAAGGCTTTAAATATCCACGGCCGTGGGAACCTCAAAGTGTCACCGGCCGTTTCGTTTCGTTGTTTTCTCGCTTCTCATGGCTTGTATGCATCTCTCCCACCCCATTATGACTTCTAAGATTTTCTAACATGTTATAATATGTGTCCCCTTGATTGTATTAAATTTTGGTATGATTTTGAA
The DNA here is from genome assembly GCA_037834125.1 of Lippia alba. NCBI lineage: Eukaryota > Viridiplantae > Streptophyta > Magnoliopsida > Lamiales > Verbenaceae > Lippia > Lippia alba. The sequence goes on along the minus strand of JBBMKE010051359.1, from coordinate 16,647 downwards.
TTAATTTGATCGAGATTTGGTTCAATATGCTTTATATGGTACGTTTGTGCACTTGCTACGCATTCATTGCATCTCATGCATATCTTTTCATTGTCATGCGTCATTTTGGTCCCTTTAGAGTCTAAGTATTCGCTTCTTGTGTTTCTTTTCAAAGGAGATTTCCGTTGACGAGCCCAAGACCTAGTTGTTCGCTCTCTCGTTCGCATTTTCCGTTTTCTTCGTACAAGGTGAGGTTTAGGATTTCTATACACTACAAAAAAATTGCTGAAAACCGACGGAAAAAACCTACGGAATTTTTAGATTTTTCGTTGGAAAAACAGATTTCTGACGGAAAACCGACGGGATGGCGCCCGTGGGACAAACCATCGTTGGAACTGGGTACCACCGGGTCCATTCCGTTGGTTTTTCATTGGAAATATATTTCCAACGGAATTCCAACGGGCAAACAACTTTTCCAACAAAATAATTTCCAACGGACAATGGAATTAAAATGATTTAATTTTTAAGGTAACCGACGGAATTCCAACGAGATTTTCCGTTGGTATTCCATCGGAAAAAGAATAAAATAAAAAAATAATTTGTGGGCCCGAAATACCCCAGAACGAGCCACACCAAGACCCCATACGAGCCACCTAACGAGCCACGAGCCGAGCTTGGACTAAGCAATCTGAGAATTGATCATCACAATATTTGCGCACGGGGGGATTCGAACTTAGGTCCCCAAGGAAGAGTGGTGACCCCTTACCAACTTGGATAACTTACTTTTTAGTAATATAATGTCTTTAAATATATTTATACACTTATTTCAATTAATTATTTAAATACTTTTTGTTATTAATTTAAAATTTTAAATGTATGATTATGTGAATTAAATACAATTATATTTCTTGAGATATCTATATATATTATAAAAGTAGGAGTTGAGTTTTTAGTTTTTTGAAACTTTGTGATCGACCATAATATCTTCACTATAATATTTTCAAAAATATATTAATTATAAGGTACATTATAAAATATTTGTACATTTAAAAATAAAATTAGTAATACAAAAATAATATTTACATCGTTTAACGTAAATTATTAATTAAAAATTAAAAATTAAATTATTTTTTTGTATAAATAGGAAATCATTGCTAATAATTATTACATAACAATTAATTATATTATAAGCCTTCAATTAATTGTATATATAAGGTTTTTTTTATAAAGATACATAATAGGATAGTATATTATGTAACTTGCGATCGATGACTAATAAAATATTATATTAATTAACACTATATAAATATATGTTTATTTTTGTGTGAAAACACTATATGTATGTATGTATGTATGTATGTATGTATGTATGCATGCATGTATGTAAGTCTATAAGTGAGTGTTTATAATACATGGATACAAATATGATACAACATATATTAAATTTTAAATTTAACAAGTGAAAGATGTTTGTCACGATCTCCAACCTTAATATGATACAACACCATATGATACAATAATATTTAAAACGGTTTGAGCATCATCAGAGTGGTAACTTAAAATCATAAACTTTTTATTTATATATGTGAGAGTGTCTATTAGAAAATTAAATTCCAGTTGAGGTCTCCTCACTATATTTAAAGTTAAAAGATTGATGTATAATATTTTTATTTTAATAATTAAATTATTTGAAATAATATAAAAATATCATATTAATAATTTGTATATTATATGATTTTTAAATATATAATTATTGTTATTAACTACAATCATATTTTTCTAATTAAATTTGATTGAAAATTTCCAACGGAGAACCAACGGAAAATCAACGAAATTTTTCTTTCAATGAAAATTCCAATGGAAAAAATTATGTTGATTTTTTTTTAATGAAGAATTAAAAAACCGACGGGATTTTCCGTCGGTCTTCCATTGGAATTTTTTTCTTTGAAAATTTCAATGGAAAACCAACGGAAAAAATATCGTTGGCTTTTTTAAAAGAAGATTAGTAATACCGACGGGAACTTCCATCAGTTCTCCGTTGGAATTTTCCTTTCAATGAAAATTCCAACGGAAAACCAACGAAAAAAATCTCATTGGTTTTTTCTTAAAGAAGAATAAATATACCGACCATCGATTTTCCGTTGGAATTTTTCTTTCAATAAAAATTCCAACGAAAAACCAATGGAAAATTCCCGTTGGTATTTTTGGCGCAATTTTTTTTAAAATCCCGCCAATTTTTCCAACGGAATTCCGACGATCTTTCCGTTGGAATGCAATTTTGCTTGGCCGTGGGAATTCCATTGGAATTCTGTCGGAAAACAACGGAAAATCCCGTCTGTTTTTTTCATCGGTTTTCGACTATTTTCTTGTAGTGATAGTGTGACCTATGACCTTGTGATCAGATCTTGATTTGGAAATGTAATATAGGAGCCTATGTAAGCTATTTTGAAAAATGAGTGAGTTTAGTTAAGTTGTGTTGCGAGGTGAGCCATGAAACATTGGCATGTGATGTGATGTGATGTGTGTGTCTGAGCTTGATGAGCTATGGGTAAGGAACCCTCGGGACGGTATATGGCCATCAAGGGTTAGCCTGTGCATGGTCTCCACCCAAGGTGTTATGATCGATCCGGGAGTTCGGGAAGGCGTGATATCTTGATGCCTCCAATGTGTAATGGAGAGGGCACGTTGTGGGTTAGCTACCCCGCGTGATTGTGTAATGTGGATGGTTTGAGCCGCGCGTGGCTCTTCCATCAATTGGTGAGATGGATGGATGTGTTGTGATTTGATTTTAAGTGTGGCGTGAAGACAGGTTGGAAGCTCGTACTCGCCGAGCATGTGTGTGTGCGTGATGTGGAGTTTATGAATCGAAATGGGATTTGTGAAAATGATATCTATGTAATTTTAGCTTGTAAAACCCACTTCCGGTTCATAAATTCACCTTTGATACTTGCTCTGTTATATTTATCTAGTGTTTGGGGTGTACGTCACCCGCTTTACTCAGTCAGTTGACTGACTCCTCGCTTTTACTTTCAGTTGTAGGTTTCTTTTGGCATTAAGCTAGGCGAAGAAGTGTGTCTGTACAAGTCGACTTGTTGTGATGGGCCCAAAATACGCTCGTTTCCCCGCCGTCCACATGTCGTAATCCTGGATAACCTTCATAAAGAATAGAGTACTCAGAGATGAAACGCTCAGAGGAACAAGGCTCGCGAAGGGAGACCAACCTCTTCCACATACCTCCCATTTAGCTCAGACGCATGCTCAAACCAACTCAACACACAGGGCCCTGACCCTTGTTGCGGCCTTTCCCAGAAGATGATCAATCCTCGAGCATCATACGCTCAATTAGCCAACCACATTCCTTCCGACATGAGAGCTACATCTTGAGCGTCCTTACGCTCGGGACCCTTCCTACACGCTCTGAAGCTCTAGGGAATAATCCCTTAACTGCCACCGACACAACTGCTGGGCATAACTGCCTAAAAGGTGAAAGTGATGCACGCTCGTCGCTTTCAGGCCCTCACGTCCCGCCACTTGTCTCGGGCAATAGCGTTGTAGGACCACAAGGGTAATATTACAACAAACCCCTCGCCCTTAAACTATAAATAGAAGGATCGCTTCACTTCTTCTTCAAGCAATCTTCACCTTCTTCACAAGATTTCTTCATTCACAAGAAACGCCTTACACTGAACTGGAAATCCCATTGCTGCACATTACTAAGCTTCCAACAGTTTCATCTCTCTCACTCTCTTGGTGTTACCCTAGCTGGTAGAATCCATGCTCTTTGGGAACCCAGTTCCTGAGGCTCAATGTCTGTGATGGTCTTCACCTTTATACAAATAGAAAGTGATTGATGTTAACTCTTCCTTTACCATTTTCGACACCATCATTTTTGACGCCGTCTGTGGGAAACCACCGTGTTCAGCCTTCAATTCCTTAGCTAGTTGAACAGTAACACCTCAATTTCCAGCTCTTATTTTCCAGTTCAATTCATTTTCTTTGATTGTGTTTTGTACAAACACCGAAGATGGTCACTACAAGATCTGGGAATGTGGATACTCGCGGAACGTTCCCTCCCCTTAACGAGGAGTTCCCTGAGGGCGAAGCTACCGTCGGAGCCACCACTGGAGCTACCACCGTTGCTGTCGGAGGCGTGAATTTAATGGTGGATTTGGCGAACCAAACCAACACAGCTAAACACTGCAGGAGCCGTGAGCGCTGGAGCGTTTGCCGTGATGATGCCACCACAAGGCATCACATTCATGCAACCTGGAGTAATGCAGGGGATACACTGCAGGAGTCATGCCGAGCATGATATCTAGTTTGATGCCCACCATGCTGCTGACCGTTCAACCCTATCACGTGGGGAATCTGCACCTTCAAATTACCCTATCACGTGAGATCTAAGGGGTGGAAATGCCGCAAATGACGAGCCTGCAGCTTATGGCGATATACGCTCAGTGTGAGGCCCAAGCCATGCAGAATGCATGGAAACACTTCACCACTACTTATATCCCTACAGGAGCGAAAAATGTTGGAGCTCCGCCTTTGGGTGGATTGAGGGCACACCCCCTCGAGGCAGCACAGAATGCCCAACCTACTCAACCTCCTCTTTTAAGAGATGACACGCCTCCGAGGGCAGCTCAACAACCCCCGCCACCACTGCCGAACGTTGTAGAGCCCAGGGCGGGAGAGGAGGAGATGACGAGGGAGAGGTATTACAGTCCAGGATCTCAAGAAGAACAAATTCGAGGGACGAGAGGAACCCTCAATTGCTTAATGTCCAGCACCAACTTGAAGATCTCCAACATATGGTACAACAACTCTCTTGAGCGCGACCCCAAGTTCCCCATCAGGGGGCGAGGGGTCAAGGGCCGAAAACGCTCGTGAACCCAGACAGCCGCTTCAGCATCCAAGGATGGAACACCCAGAGGACTACGGGGAGTACGGTAGAAATCGGGGAGAGTACCAACTGTTAGTAGAGACCTCACCCCTCATTAACGAGGTCCTCATGACCCGAGTAGGGATGGGCAAGATCCCCACATCAATCAACAGATATGATGGGACCACCGACCCTGCAGAGCATCTCAATCACTTCACTCATCTGATGCATCTCTATGAGCATCCTCTTCACTACTGGGCCAAAGTCTTCGTCACGTCCCTTCAAAGGAATGGCTCAGGAATGATACAAGAAACTCCCTCCGTGCTCAATCTGAGGGTACAGGGATCTGACCGACGTTTTCCTTAGCCATTTCAATTCTATGAAGGCACTTGCCTTTGACGCAACCATGATCTACAACTTGGTGTAGGGATCTAACGAAACCCTCAGGTCCTTCATGGGAAGGTTAAACAAAGAATTGTTGTTGGTGGAGCGGCCGTCGATGGTATTTATTAGGCATGTGCTATTCCAGTCCATCAACATGAAGAATTATGTGAGCAAGAAATTCGTTGAGAAGGTGGCGAAGAGGAAGCCACAGACCTTGCTCAAACTAAGGGAGGTTGCCGACTCCCACTTCACTCTTGAACACATGTACCAGGACCGGGAGCGTGCATTAACAAACCCCTCTCCAATGGTAAGGGCCCTATAGAGGGGCGAGCCAACCAAGAACAACCGTCGTCGCAGTCCACCCCACAAGTAACCCATCACCACCGCGAAGGCATGAGCGCATCCCGCTCAACAGGCCTATCGCAGAAGTCTACTCCTTGGTAGATAAGAAACTCTTCAAGAGGCCGCCCAAAATGAGAGAAACCGAGGCTAAAAAATGCTCGGGAAAGTACTGTGCCATTCATAAACAGAAAGACCATGACACCAATGATTGTCGTCAGCTCGAGGCAGAGATTCAGAGGCTCATCGCCGGGGGCACCTTAAAGAATTTGTGAGGGCCTTCAAACGTTTTGATGAACACTGTGGCAAGCGAGCATACAACGAGAGAAGAAGCCGCTCCCGCTCAAGGAGCCCCCCTCGTCACTTGGCCGAGGAACGCAACCGAGGAAAATAGAAGACTACAGAGCTCGAGAACCATCCTTACGGGTGATTCACATGATCACTGGCGGACCCTCGGGAGGGGACTCCAATGCCTCATGTCGAAGGTTTGTACGCAGTTACGATTAGAAATTTCAGCGAGTCCAGTCTGTGTACTCTGTGGAAGCCAGTCAATGCTCAAGCGAGAATGACATTGTCGGCTTTACTGATAGGGACTTAGAGCACATTGTAACACCCCATGGGGCCAGTGAGACTTCCGACTGCCCCATGGTGGTTAGCTTAGACGTACACAATCACGTTATAAAATGGGACCTTGTTGATAGTGGAAGCTCAGTTAACGTTTTGAATTACTCTACGTTCTAAAAAATAAATATCACTAACATCCCCTCGAACCCCTCAGAACAGCCCTCATTGGCTTTGGGGGTTCCGAGATCGTCCCTTGCGGACAAATACGCTTGGCCACCTCTTTTGGTCGCGCCCCACAGCGTAAAACTTTGAATGTTCTCTATGCAGTGCTCAAAGTGGACCTACCCTACAACATCATCATCGGACGACCCGCCCTCGTCGACTTCAAGGCTGTCATCTCTACTTACCATCAGAAGCTTAAGTTCCCCACTCCTGAGGGAACTGGAGAGGTCTTGTGCAATGTGAAGGAAGCCTGGGAGTGCTATATTCTGTCACTTCGCAGCCACAAACCCAAGCAAACCATACAACAAGGCTCCATAAAGAAAATTGTAGACTTCCCAAATCTCGACGAAGATAGTCCCGAGCATAAAAGGGTCAAGCTCTACAAAAAGAAGAATAAGAAGAGAGGGACTAAAACTCCCGTAAGCAGTGGTCCCCCCGGAGCAATTGAGAAATCTTCTGGGAGTGAGGAAGATCAACCCTCGGAAGAGGCAGATAACCGCCTCACTAGCAAGAAAACGGCGCTCGAAGCACCGCGCCCCGAAGTCAGAATAAAACCTACTGAAAAGTACCTAACTATCGAATTAGAGCCGAAAAAATCTGGATGTATTCGCATGGAAGGCTTCAGATCTTATTGGCATTGACTCGAGCGTCATAGTCCACGGACTCAACGTGGACCCTGCATTCAAGCGCATCAAGCAGAAGAAGAGAGATGTCCACGGATTCAGGAAACAGGTAATTGAAGAGGAAGTTAACAAGCTCCTTGATGCTCAATATATTGAGGAGATTTTATATCCAGAGTAGCTGTGTGCAATGACTTCACGGACCTAAACAAGGCTTGCCCAAAGGATCCCTATCCTTTGCCTCAATTGGTGGACTCGACTACGGGTTGCGAGCTTATGAGCATGACGGACGCCTTCCAGGGGTACTATCAGATCTTCATGGCTTCTGAGGATCGCCCGAAGACTTCATTCATAGTATATATGGGAATTTATTATTTTTTGGTCATGCCATTTGGCCTCAAGAACGCAGGAGCTAATTACCAATGCCTTGTTAACAGGATGTTTGAGCTCGAAATAAAAAAATCCATGGAGGTTTGTGTGGACGACATGATTGTGAAGAGCGAGCGTCAAAGCTCGCACTTAGATGACATTCGCTGAGCGTTCGGTATCCTCCGACAGTATGATATGAAGTTCAACCCCTCAAAATGTACGTTTGAGGTCTGAGGCAGCAAATTCCTTGGCTATGTGGTTAGCCAACAAGGGATTGAAGTCAATCCAAAAAAAATCAAGACAATCCTAGATATCCCTTTCCCTCGCAACGTGAGGGAAGTTCAAGTGTTAGTGGGGAATATAATCTCCCTCAACTGGTTCATCTCCCGATCCGCTGACAAAAACCTGGCCTTCTTCAAAATCTTGTGCAATGCTCGCAACTTCGAATGGACTACAGAATGCGAGGAAGCTCTCCAAAGCATGAAACAGTATCTCTCTTGTGCTCCACTTTTAACATAGCCAGTAGAAGGAAAACATCTATTTATCTATCTTTCCATCTCGTCGGAAGCCACGAGCGCAGTGCTCATCGCGATACGTGAGCGAAAGCACCTACCCGTCTACTATTTGAGCAAAACCTTACAAGGTACGAAAAAACGTTATGTGGAGATTGAGAAGTTCGCCTTTGCCCTCATCAATGCTTCTCGGAGACTAAGGCCCTATTTTCAAGCACACTCTATAACGGTGCTCACGGATCAACCCCTAAAGCAAGTTCTGGTCAAGCCTGACGTCTCCGGAAGGCTGATCAAATGGTCCATTGAGCTAAGCCAATTCGACGTCACCTTCGAGCCTCGCATAACCATTCAAGCCCAGGCCATGGCAGATCTCTTAGTAGAGCATTTCGGGTTAGATTTCCCATCGCTCGAAGACGAGGGATTATTGTTGCTGCAGACAGATGGTTCCTCAACCTCACCGGGGGGGAAGGGGGGAAGAGCAGCGTGACCCTCAGGGATCCATATGGAGTAGAAATGGACATTGCAATCAAGCTGGCCTTCCAAGCTACCAACAATGAAGCGAGTACAAGACGCTCATTCAAGGGCTCAAAATCGCTCGAAAAAGCGGAGCCATCAAGGTAACAACTTATGTGGATTCCCAGCTGATTGCAAGCCAAATTAATGGAGCTTATGAAGCTCGAGAAACCACCAGGGTGCGTTATCTAGCGAAGGCCAAAGAAATCATCGCCGAGTTCAAGGAGTTTTACCTATCCCAAGTTCTACGTGCGAAAATCGAGCTCGAGGACGCGATTTCAAAGTTTGCATCTTCTCTAGATGGAACATGCGAGCGAACAGTCATCTTCCTCAGAACCGAGGGACCCTTGATAGAGAAAATCAAACCTTCGGGACAGGTTAATATGATTGATCCTTTCAAGCCCTGCTGGCTCGACGCAGTCATCTGAGCGATAAAATTGAGACAAGAAAGGTAAGGAAAACACTCAGGTTGTCGCTGGACAACGAGGGACGACTCTTCAAACGCTCATTTTAAGGACCACCCATGAGGTGTTTGAGACCCTCACAAGCGAAAGAAGTGCTAGAATATATGCATGGTGACAGTTGTGGAAACCATTCTGGCGGTCGGATCCTAGCCAAGAAGATATTAATGAGTGGATTCTATTGACCCTCAGTCTTGCAGGATGCCATCAACTACTCCAAGAAATGCCCCAAATGCCAATTCCACTCTAACATCCCTTAACTCCCTACAGCTCAAATGATTCCTATTGATGTATCCCTTTGATCAATGGGGCATTGATATTGTTGGACCCCTTCCTATGGCGGTCGGACAGAGGAAGTTCGCAATCATAGCGGTGGATAACTTTATAAAATGGGCCGAGGGAGAGATAGTTGCCAAAATCACATTTCGAACGGTCAGAGACTTCATTTGGAAAAATATTATTTGCAGATATGGTATTCCGAGGGTGCTCATTTTGGACAATAGCTCTCAATTCATTGCTGTAGACACCCGAGATTGGTGCTCAGAGCTTGGTATTGAGCAATGCTTCACTTCCGTAGGCCATCCACAGGCTAACGATCAAGCTGAAGTAACAAACAAAATTATACTTTAGCATCTCAAAATGATGCTCGAGAGTAAGAAAGGTGAATGGGCCGAGGAACTTCAGGGAGCCCTCCGGGTGTACCGGACTACCCCACGAGCGGCAACAGGTGAGACCCCTTATTCTCTAACGTACGGATCTGAGGCAATGATACCTGCGGAGCTCGCTCAGGAGTCCGCACACATAGCCTATTTTGAGCTCATTGCTAATGACAACAATCGAGCGCTCGAGCTGAATTTGCTCGACGAAAAGCATGACACTGTTTGGGCTCACATTCATAGATACAAGGCAACGGTCGCCTCACAATACAACAAGCATGTCAAAGAAAGAACTTTGCAACTTGGAGACTTAGTTCTCAAGAAGGTTGAAGTCTCTAAATATGTGGGTAAGTTAGACCCCAATTGGGAGGGCCCCCTCAAAGTCATACAGGTACGAGCAAACAACACCTACCTGCTAGAAACTTTACAGGGCGAGTGTCTACCCCGACCATGGAATGCTTGCAACCTCAGAAGATTTTACGTATGAGTATTGTATCATTCCCCTCAGGACAAATTATATCTCCTCTTAACGAAATGTAAAGCATGGAATACAACTACTTAACACATTTTAGTTGTCTTTTATTTTTATCTATTTAGTGAATACCTCCCTTCCGAGGGTCAACTAAGCTAAACTCCGTGTCGAAGGAACTCCACGTCGAAATAGCACCGCATAATACTACTCTAGTCCCTCTAAAAACGAGTGAATTCAGTAGATTAAAACTCACACGGAATGAGCCAGTGGATTTAACCCTTGCTTACCCTTGAAATCCTTTGACGGATTACTCTTGGTTGGAATACTTAGCAAATTTCACAAAATTTCTAAAGTTCAAATTCATTATGATTGGAATTTCTCGACAGTAGTTGCCCTCGAAATTATTATGTACTTAACGTATTTTTTAAGCAGCAACATTGGAATTCATTACTCTCATTTGTGCTTAATTGGTCAGGGTGATCCCCGTGCGGACATACCCTCGAGCCCTCACAAGTCAACTACGGTATTCTATCGCTCAACGGAAGCAGAACCAACATAAACATATTTCTAAAGCCTACACACATTCAAGCATTCAACCAAACAGCTATCAAAATCAACAAACTCTGGAAGTAAAAAAGAAACGTTCATTCAGCAATAGGGAGATTACATGAGGAACATTAACAGAAGTTACATTGAATGGTGAAGAGTTACATCAAAACCAAAAATTGTTCAGAAAATAATGATGGGAAATGTAAACTACAAATTCAAAAAGGACAATGGTTGAAAAAAGATTCAGGAGGCAGGAGCGTTCTCATCTTGAGCATTGGCTGTAGGAGGGCCTTCTGGTTCCAGAGGAGCAATAACAAGGGGAGTGGGATTCAGAGTTCTCCCTCAGAGCGAAGAACCTTCACCTGCAGCTTCATAAAGCGCCAACCGCCCCTCTTGAGGCCTGTTCGTAGCTAAGAACTCGCCTTGCATCATTTGAACCACTTCTTTGTATATAGCCTCGAGCATGGTCTCCTTAGAAGCTTCGCCACCAACCCCCGGAATCTTCTCCAAATTCTCATCAAGCTCCATCGCCAGTTTGGGATGGTCTCGAGCCTCGGGTGGAACTAGGCCCAACTTTATCAACTGGTCGATACCTTTCCAGAAGAATACTTGCGTTGTGGCAAAACAGTGTAGATTAGCCAGAAAATCAAACACCCTCAAGCGTACAAACTTTATGATCGCCTCCTTTGCAGCCCTCACTTCTATGACGGAAAATTTCCTCTGGATATCCGCTAATTTGACGCTCGCCTCATCTAAATTCATCTTCTGCTCCTCAATGACCCTCTTGTACTCTTCCTTCTTCTAGGACCAAGCTATGCGGTCCTCCTTATTTTTCTTGGTGGTCTTCTGCCACTCCTCTTCAACCTTCGCCAGGCACCTGTTCCTATCAGCAAGATCAGCCGTTGCTGCCCTTTACTTATCTTTCAGTTCATCGTATTGTTGTTGGAAAGTGACGGGATCCGAGATCCCCAAGAGCCTCTTATACTTGGTCTTACGCTCGGCGTAAGTCTTGACGCACCTCTTCATATTTTTGAGCCTCGGCAGCACCTCCTGCACAAAGAACCAGAACTTAGTCAAAAATTTAGAGGTAAACAGACAAGTACCGTACGGTACGAAAAGTAAAAATAGAAAGAGCCTTCTTACAGCGATTAGGGCATGGCTCACATCAACCAAAACTTTCTCCACTGGCTGATCGTTCAAAGCGGCGTGGTCCTAGTAAATTGAACTTGATTCAGCATGCCGGAGCTGATCAATTGGAAAGATAGGCTCCTTTTCAGCATAACGGGCCCATCCTTCATAGACCTTTCTGGACACCTACCTCGGGTCCAGCATTCTCTTATTCTTTCTCGAAAGGTCCGAGTGAACCCCCAAGACCTCCTTAATAATTGGCCCTGAGGCCTCACCGCAAGAGGTCTTCGCACCCAACTGGGTTATCTTCACCAGCTTTTTCTTCTTTTTCGGAGGCTCAGCTATAACCTCCTGACCCTCGGGACCTTGAGCGTCCATCAGGTCTGCCCTCCTCTCTTGTGCGTCGCTCGCACCCCCAACTGCTGCACCACTTTCTTAAAGAGCGGTCATTTAAGGGTTTCCCAAAGAAGTGGTGCTCGGAGTTCTCGCCTTCAGAAGGGCCACTATGCTTGATGCTGCTCTTCTAGCCATGAGTATTTCGATTGCTGCAAAAACACCAAAATGAGCGTTAGAACAACACTCAAAGCATAAAGGCAGAAACCAAGTAAAATATTGAAATCAACAATTAAATATGTTAAGAACTCTCAACGATCAAAGTCAGCAAGAAATTAGTTCCTAAAAGTTCTAACCATCTTTCTTCATGGTGATTGTGGGAGGATTTTTAATCATCTTCGGATGGACCGAGAGCCCAAAGCGGAAGTGGGCCTCCTTGTTCTGCAACAGTTCCCCTGTCTCCACAAAATTGTTCAAGTTTTTCGTGGCAAAAGCTACATGCTTGGCCCATCCCTCAAAGGCCACTGCGGGGGATCTATCTCTCACCAAGGGCCATTCTCCATGCACCACCCATCTCTCTGGTACTCCAAATATGCCCGGGGGACCAGTTACGAAAAAGTATTTCCCCTTCCATGCCTCGCCGAGGGAATCCTTGGAAGAATTTATGATTTTTATGTGTCTCTTGGAGGAAATGTAGGAGAAGCCGTCCTTTGGCGATGAGCTTCGAGATCGAGCCACTTGAAAAAGTTTGATGAAGTTTCTGACAGATGGCTCCTGCCCGGTGGCCTTCATCAGTGCCACGAAAGAGTTTATGAGAGCTATCCCGTTGGGTAAAACTTGCGAGGGGCATAACCTTACCTCCCGAGGGATAGGAAGCCGCAAACCTCCCAATGTGACCGCATCTCTGTACATAGGCATCCAACCCTCGGGAGGGTCATTGATACGCTCGTTTTCACCTACAGTACGCACTCCCAGATTCGGGGTCCAGTAAGTAAGGTTCATCAACTCATCCACTTCTTCTAGGGTCAAGGTGGATTTAATCTCCGCGGGAGTCTTTTCAGTTTTATGGGGATTTGACCCTCGCACTTTTGTAAGGGGTTCCTTCCCCTTTCGCTTCTTCCTCTAGGGCTCTTCTTTTATTGAATGCCCAGAAGTCCCTATCCCCTCAAGATTTATAGCGATAGTTACTATAATCTTGGGGCCTCACCGCTGAGTTTGTCACAGGGAGGACCCCCTTCCTTTGTTGCATCATCAGGATGGCATTATCACACTGTTCAAATAGTGTAGCGAGATCCTCAGGAGGGCGTTCATTCATTCCTCTAACGGCAGCGTTCAGTTCTTCGTCGCTACCGGCTCTGCTTGTACTAGCAACAGGCACCTCCATGGGGACCCCCACTTTACCATCTCCAACTGGCATCCTTGGAATTGCTTCAGGGATTCTCCTCCTTCTTTGGAGATGAGAGACGTGGGGGAACATCTCCTAAATCTCTTGAGCCATGCTACTCACCGTAGATTCACTGGGAGAATTTCCTTCCGCTATGGAAATCAAAGTTTTGTCTAAGGTGAAAGAATGAAGATGAATAACGAGTCTAAGGGCTTAAATTTATGAGGATCAACGGATACGTCCACAAATCAAAGCAACAAATTCTTTCCTTAAACCTACTGTTAGTATGAACACTCTAGAAGAATTCTTTACCTTGAAGAAAAGATGGAAAGAGGTCGCCGGAAATTACAAGAGATTGCAGAAACCTTGGGTACGCTCTTGAGAGTTATGAGTGCGTAAAAGACTTAAAAGATCTGCAAAACCCTATTTATACGATATCAAATGTACAAAAATTCAAAGGGGTAATTATTTTTGCTTTGGCAACTGCCCACTTTGGGTAACCGCCGCACGTCATCCGAGGTTCATGCGCCCACGCCTCCATTCTGCATTTAATGCGCTTGTATAAAGGTGTTCTTGAACGGGACTACATTAAATGCTATGCAGGAAATGTCCGTTACTCGGACGCTCGACATAACTTATAGTTGGAAGGCTCTGACCTTCCGTATTCACGAAGTTGCTAGAGATCTTTTGAAATTCCATAGTACGCTCAAGCCTTACTATAGAATTTGGGGGGTAAATGATGGGCCCAAAATACGCTCGTACCCCCTCCGTCCATGTGTCATACTCCTGGATAACCTTCATAAGGAATAGAGTACTCAAATATGGAACGCTCGGAGGAACAAGGCTCGCGAAGGGAGACCAGTCTCTTCCACATACCGCCCACTTAGCTCAGACTCATGCTCGACCAACTCAACACATGGGGCCCTGACCCTCGTTGCGGCCTTCCCCAGAAGATGATTAATCCTCGAGCGTCATACGCTCAATTAGCCAACCATATTCCTTCCAACATGAGAGCTACATCTCGAGCGTCCTTACGATCGGCACCCTTTTTACACGCTCTGAAGCTCGAGGGAATAATCCCTTAACTGCCGCTGACACAACAATTGGGCATAACCGCCTAAAAGGTGAAAGTGAGGCACGCATGTCGCTTTCAGGCCCTCACTTCCCGCCACGTGTCTAGGGCAACAGGGTTGCAGGACCACAAGGGTAATATTACAACAAACCCCTTGCCCTTTAACTATAAATAGAAGGATCGCTTCACTCCTTCTTTAAGCAATCTTCACCTTCTTCACAAGCTTTCTTCATTCACAAGAAACGTCTTAACTGAACTGGAAATCCCATTGTTGCACATTACTAAGCTTCTAACATATTCATCTCTCTCACTCCCTTGGTGTTACCCTAGCTGGTAGAATCCATGCTCTTTGGGAACCCAGTTCCTGAGGCTTAACGTTTGTGATGGTCTTCCCCTTTACACAAATATAAAGTGATTGGTGTTAACTCTTCCTTTACCATTTCCAACACCATCATGTTAGTCTAGGTATAGTAGCATACATACATTCCTGCTTTTATTTTGTATCATTATGAACACTTGGAAATTTTGTATTCATTTTGTTAGGTTTTGCCGGCTATTGTTAATGTGATGTGAATTATGATATTTATGGTTATATGCTACGCTTTGATTTTATTTTTATTGCTTCCGTGCACTCTGAGTCTTTGTTTAGATAGCTCCGCCTAGCTTAGTGAGTGAGTGGTCTTCGTTCTTTAGGATTTGGATTCGGGTACGGACTTTCATTTCGTGACCGGATTCGGATCTTGGTGCGGGGAATGTGGTCTCTACTTGTGGGGCGCTACATGCCCCTAAACAAATGTAAATTAAAAATAAACTATATAAATGAGCATATTAAGAATAGCAGTTCTTATGATTATATGCAATTATAATAATAAGAAATTAAATTAGTTTAACAGAAAATATTAAAAATTATTAAGAATATCAAATTGATCTTATAAAAATGTCAGTTAATTAATGATTATATTCTAAAAAAATATTTTCTTTAAATTTAGTATTTCCAGTTTTTTAAAGCAAACTAATTTAAACTAAAAAATATAGACTATATAAAAATAAGCTTTTTAAAGGTTTTATAGGTAAAGAAAATAAATTTAAAATTTAAAAATAAAGAATAATGGAATAAAAGTTTTAAAAAAAACCGAAGTCAAAGACAATTGAAACATAATGCACCTTCTAAAATAAAAAAAAAAGTATATATAAAGAAGATTAATTAAGAATAGAGACATAAAATATTGGAGATAAAGTCATAAAAAAATAATAAAAATTAAAATTAAATAAACATAATGAATCAAAAAACGAAAAAATAATAAAAAGATGGCAAAATGCAGGTAAAAGTATATTAAAGTGTTTGTACAACAATTTACAAAAAAAAAATAACAATTATTAAAATGAATAAAATAAAATACTAAATATACGTACACTAAAGAAATTCGATAAATCTAAGTATATGCCTAAAGTAATAGTATTTTTCAAAAAATAATACACCATTATTTTCAATATTTCATATTTCCAAAAAATATTTAATAGAAATTCATCAAATATAATTAATAACTAGTAACATTAGAATACTTACATAAAAATAAGATTGGAACGATAGTGCAATGAATGGATTAAGAAAGGAAATATAAAACTTTTCTAACCATTTCCATGAAAGAACTGCAAATTTACTCAAGGAATTGGTCTGGTTTATTGACAATGTTTGATCTTAATGAACAAAAAAAAAAAGACAATGTTTGATCTCATATTAATATAGGTGTTTATAATCATTATCTGAAAAAAAAAATAGAAAATTAATCAATAATCTGCTCAATAATAAGAGACAAAATGTGAATAAAACGTTAAAGAACAAAAATAAATCGATTTAGATGAATGAGAACAAAAACACAAAGAAGAAATTAAGAAGAAGAAAATAAAAAAGAAAAAAATTAGACATGAATAACTATGTTGACAATAAACACTCAAATAATTAGTTTCATTTAATTGCGATTATTTTAATTTAAACTGTATTACAACTCCTTAATGATATATACTATTTTAGGAATACTTTATAACTTTTGGGTATTAGAATTATTAATAATATTTCTTCCATTTTAAACTTGAATATCCGAATTGAAATTTCAAAAGTCAAACTTGTTTATGAAAATTTTAATTTTCTAAGTAACTATATCTTTAATTAAGGAATTGTTACAAATGATTCACACAAATTAAGAAATTTAT
>JBBMKE010051253.1:0-18388 GCA_037834125.1 Lippia alba | reverse complement strand
GCCTAGCGAGTGTGTGTCGTGTCCCCGTTCGCCTTGACTTCGGATTCGGGCTTGGATTCCCATTTCTCGACCGGGTCCGGGTCTCGGTGCGGGGGATGTGGCGTCATGCGCGTCGGGCGCTACATTACCTTTTCAAAATTGAATATCAACTCTGTTACTATGTATAAGGAAAATATGTTCCGCTCGAACTTGTTGCTATGCTAAAATTCCAGCTGAAACATTGCAGTTTTTGATCCATTTATTACTTAAGAAAATTATCTATGGCCGCTTCTTTGCAGATTCATGAACATATGTTATCGTGTATTCATTTCGCTCTTTTTCATTTATCTGAAATAAGAAATGAATGGCGAACTTCAACATGTTTGTTCTTATGATTGTTAAATTTTGATGCATGAGATTTATAGTGGATATTGACCATATCCAGGGCTGATTTCTTGTTTCTAGACAAGAAAATTGTTTCACATTAACTATACATGAACCTACAGATTCTTGCTTGGACCTAATTCCGACCAAATCTACTTAATCAGATCACTTTCTCTCTATAGTTTACAATAATCACATGATGATGGTAAAATACTCGTGGTTAATATTAGTTTGATCAATTTAAATTTCGACTAGAATCTCCCTCTCTAGCAATCTAAAGAGACATATTTTTGTATCAGCATTGGGTTATTGTGGCGTTTCTATCTGTTCTGAACCTTGTAAGTTGAATAATAAGATTTGCTTATTAAGTCTATCAGAACAATAGATCTTGCAGAGAGGATTTGTTCACTAAGTTCTATAGATAATCAAGTGTTGGTATTTGTGTGGTATATGTTGTTGAAAAGAGGATATGTACACAAAGTTTATAGATAATCAAGTATCATATTTGTATTTGATGTTATTTACAAGAATATACAATATGTATTTGTGTGCTCAACATTTCAAAATTGTACTCTTGCCAAAGAGAGCTAACGGCTGAGAATATTAAGAAGAGAAACTCTTGTTTTGACCAAACTTCTAAATAAAGTTTCCAATCCCTCTTCAATTTCTTAGATGCTCATTTTTTTGTCTTTCAACTGCTCCAAGCTCACATTTGTCTCAGAGTGTACACGGCTGCTTTGGCTGAATTTAGAAAGAATCGACCAACTTCTTTGCTTTGATCTTTCATCGGCCCCAGAGACGAGCATCAGTGCAGACTTGAGCACATAGAAAGCAACAATTTCTGTTTCTCTAAGAATTATCTCAATGGAGTTCTCGTTGTTGTCCTTTTGGTTTGAGGTCTTCAAGTTCTTGATGCGCTTAATCACTATTTTGTTGATCTTCTTCTTTGAGGCCACATAAGCATTGATGTCTTCTGCTGTGGCTGTTTCGGATTTATTTCTTCTGATGGAGGATTCTAGTTGTTGGACAGATTCCTTTGTTGAGCACACAACATCTCTTGACAACTCACAAAGATCAACGAGTCTAAGAGATCCCTCAACCAACTCTTGGCCTTGTTTGTTGCAGAGTGCTTGCTGGGCTAAAGGCACCTGAATCATATCGTTGATGATTTCGTGCAAATCTCTGAGGTTAGCCAAGGTTGAACATATGGCAGATGATGATGTGGCTTCTGAAGATGAATTCAATCTGCACAAGTGATTTTGGACATCATCCACCAATGGATGGGATTGCGATGGAAAACTGTTTGATCGGATATGGAAATTGGCCATCTCTTTGTTTTCTTGTATGAAGGCTGAAGAAATGAGTAATTTTGATGATGAGAATTTCTTGATGACTTCTCTCTGGCAATAAGGTATATATATATATAAGATGGGTTTATTAGCAAACAAAATGAATCAATTCCACCTAAAATGCCTCATTTGCTGCTGATGAATGAAATGAATATGGGTTGTGCATGAGTTCCATGTCGCACGGATCACAACGTAAAGCTCAATAATAGAGATCTCAGCTGTTGATCTTGAAGCATTAGGGATCTTGATAGCTCTTCATTTGATTTAAACAATTGATATCAAAGAGCTGAGTATTAATGTGCATATGTTGAATGTCTCCTACCTGGGGAAGATTATTGAATAAAAGATTAATCATGCTTAGGCTGGTGGTTTACTCATCTTCAGACAAAGATGAAAATAGAAGTAAATATATGCATGTATGCCCATAAGTATATACAACCGTGTCTCCCTCGAGGCCGTGTTTCTGAAGCAATTCGTATTGTATAATCGATTAAAATCTGGATTGTAAGATCATGAGAAATGGTGATCATTCATATATTCAAGTTATATAATATGGTTGCTTTGTTACAGAACATTAATTGCACACGAGTATTCTAATTTTTAAAGCTGTACAAACTACAATAAGTGAAACGTGAATTCTATGAGCATCAAAGCAAGATCCACTTTGTGAGCATCATTCTGCAGTTGGTCTCCTTCATGTCCTACCTAATATATATCCAACACAGCAACATGATCGAGCGCAATTTATATATGAATTTATATGAATATTGAGAGACGTGCTGAGTTGCCAATATTCGTCTTGTCTCTATTGTTCATCTGCATATTTATACAGCAAATACCCACCAAAGTTGCCTGTTTTATCTTCATCGTAGTTGGAGCAATTTCCCATCAGAATCAAGAACAGCGACCGAGGCCACATCATGTTTTCTTCCATTCGTGTTCGTCGCAATAATATGAGCGAAGAACCAATGTTTTAATAGAGTTGCCTTATTGCTTGATTGATATATCAGGTGAAACTCTCGCAGCACACGATATGATGATCGACAAATGCATCGTGCTCCAAGCAATTTTCTTAAAGGGAAGTTCTAAATGTTTCAGGATCTAATTGATGGACAAACTTTCTCGTTTTTGAAGAAGATGGTAAATAATATTGAGATGGATCAATAAATAGATACATATTGTTCGTCTTGTGAGCATTATGATATAAAGTTGTATCCATACTATAAATATTGTACAAGAAACAGTTTCTTTCATACTAATATAGCCCCATTTCAAGTTATTGCATACGATAATTACACGAACATACCTTAGATTTTAGTTAAATTACACAAACCTCCCCTAAGATTTGAGAAATTTACAAAAATTTCTCAGCATGTCCTAATGTTTGGCGTAACACATACTATTATAATTATAAATATAAAGTCAAATACTGATCAGAAGGTTAAAATAGTATATGCATTGAAAAAATTTAGACATGACATCATCAAAATTGATCGATCTAGATGATTCTTTGGCCACAGAAGTTTTCATAATTTTTCAAAACCTTAGAAAAATTTGAGTAATTAGACAAAACCTATTCCCTATAAATTCTCGCCCACCCTCGGGGATATTTACATAGAGTTTAGTGCAGTAGCTTGATGCATTGAAATAGAACACCGTTGTAGGTTATTCTTAGAATTTTGTTTTGGTGATGGTATATCACTGCAGTTTTTGTAAACAGATCAGGCCTAATGCCTCAGTTCTCTTGTAAATAACTCTACCAAGTAACCAAGTGTTGTTGGAAAAGTTTCTTTGTATTTCTTTGTATCAATTAAGCAAACAATACCTCATCGAATAATAATAAGGTCAAATTTATCAATCAACTAGTTGATAGTGTCCATTGCAGGCAAAACAATATAATTTATGAAATAATTAGTGATAATAATAGAAAAAACCATGTTGCTTATTTTCTGACTTCATCCTTTGTTAATAGAGAAAATTACACGGAGATATTTTCAGGTTTGGCCTAATTACACAAATACCCCCCCCAGCCCTGAGAAATTTCAAAAACTTCACCTTACATTCCATTCAAGTAGATAAAGTTTCATCGTATGTTATTTATACACTTTTATGAATACTATATTTTTCTGTAACGAATCTCAATATTTGGATTTAAATTCATGATTACAATAACATGTGATATCTCATACCTATGGTTATGTTTAGGGGGAGTTTTTGTATTTTTTCAAATTTAGGGGAAGTTTGTGTAGTTTCTAAAATCTCACGGACAGTAATGTAATTATCGCTTGTGTTTTAAATAGAAAAGAAAATTTCCTATAATTTAATTGTTGTGTTCATCTCTGTTTTGAACCCTCTTTTTTTTTTATAGGTAATATGATTTGGGCTTATGAAAAATAAATAAAAAAAGAAAAAGAAGATAATGTGAAAGACTAATAGATCTTCGGCGGAGGATTTGTGCACAGAGTTGTAGAGACAATCAAGTATGAGTATATATTCTTTATGTTTCTTTGCAAAAGTATGTACAATTTTGTATTGTTTGATCAAAATTTCAAAACTTTGTTGTAGGCAAAGAGGCTAATGGCTAACAACATTAAGAAGAGAAACTCTTGTTTTGACTAAGCTTATAAACAAGGCTTCCAATCCCTCTTCAATTTCTTGGATGCTCATTTCTTTCTCTTTCAATTGCTCCAAACTCACATTCATCTCAGAGTACACATGGCTGCTTTGAGTGAATTTTGAAAGCAGTGACCAACTCTTTTGCTTTGATCTTTCCTCTGCCCCGGAGACGACCATTAGTGCAAACTTGAGGACTGAGAAGCTAATGGCTTCTGTTTCCTTAAGCATTGTCTAAATGGCATTGAAATCGTTGTTGACTTTTTGGTTGGAGCTCTTCTTGACGCACTTGTGCACCATTTTGTTGATCTTCTTCTTCGAGGCAGCATAAGCATTGATGTCTTCTGTTGTGGCTGTTTTAGATTTATTTCTCCTGATGGAGGATTCAAGTTGTTGAACTGAATCCTTGGTCAAATATAAAATCTCTCTTGAAATTTCACAAAGATCAACGAGTCTAAGAGATCCCTCGAGAAACTCTTCACCATGTTCATTGGAGAGGGTTTGTTGGGCTGAAGGCATCTGGATAAGATTAATGATGCTTTCATGCAAATCTCTGAGGCTAGCCAAGTTTGAACAAATGGCTGATGATGATGTAGCTTCTACAGATGACTTCAATCTGCACAAATGATTTTCAACATCATCCACAATAGGATGAGATTGTGATGGAAAACTGTTTGATCGGATGTGGAAATTAGCCATCTTCTTCTGTTATTTTTTGAAGGCTGAAGTAATGTATTCGTTAGATGTTTGGGAAAGGATATTGAGAACTGATTGATGACTTCCTCTCTGGTTATAGGGTATATATATATAAGCAAATGGATGTAGAAAACAGAAGGAATCTATTCCACCTAAAATGACCCGTCAGCCGCTGATCACAAATGAAATGAGTAAAGTTGGGCATGAGTTCCATGGTGCACGGATCGAGAAATTAAAGCCAAATAATAGAGATCTCAGCCTCTGGTCTGGAAGCATTAGGAATTTTGGCAGCATTTATTTGATTAAATTTACTGTTATCACAGAGCTGGCTATTAATGTCCATGTGCTAAATGTCTCCCAAATGTGAAATGTAGGGAAATAATAGATTACTCGTGCTGAGGCTGGAGGGTTTCTGATCTTCAGACAATAGAGAAAATAAAATATAAAGTCGCATGCATGCACTCGTCTATATATAACCGTGTCTCGCTGTAGTATGCGTTCCAACAACAAGTAGGATTATATTATTGAATGCTGCCTTTAAAGATCATGAAAAATGGCGATCATTCATATATTCAATGATATGATGTGTTTGTTTTGTTACAGAACATTAATTGCACACGGATGCTCCATTTTCTTAATCTGTAAAGACGAATACATGAAATTTGTAATCTATGAGAATAATGCTGGAGATTTACAAGATCCATTTTGTGTGCATCATTTGGTGGATGCTATAGAGTATAAAGTGTTTTGTATATTGTATTGATTTACAAGAGGAGTAGGGCAATGTATATATACAACACACAGACTCCTAAATACAGTAAGTGGAGGGATTGAAGCCTATGATACAATCTTCCCTAATCTAGTCCCATGGATGACGCACTTTGATTGTGGATTGATGGTGAAGATAGTGGGATCTCTTACACGCCCCCTCAAGATGGAGGTCGGTGACAGACTCCGATCTTGCTGCGGCATAAGATGAACTGTTGTTGGGGAAGCGCCTTAGTGAATATGTCCGCTAGTTGGTCCGATGAGGAGACATGTTGGACAAGAAGT
This sequence comes from Lippia alba, assembly GCA_037834125.1. NCBI lineage: Eukaryota > Viridiplantae > Streptophyta > Magnoliopsida > Lamiales > Verbenaceae > Lippia > Lippia alba. The sequence goes on along the minus strand of JBBMKE010051253.1, from coordinate 12,314 downwards.
GCTCCGGTCTGAACCTGTTCCCGGATAAAGTGAAAGTCTAGGGCGATATGCTTCATTCAGGAATGGAAAACGGGGTTGGAGCATAAGTGAGTGGCTCCAATATTGTCACAGAAGATTGTGGGAGGTTGGGTAAGGGTGATGCCGAGTTCTGTCAATCCATCGGACTTCGGCGGAGGTGGATGCGATAGCTCTATATTCTGCCTCCGTGGAGGATCGGGCGACGCCCCGCTATTTCTTGGAGCTCCAACTTATCGGATTCAGACCAAGATAAACTATGTATCCACTTGTTGAAGAGTAGTCATCTCTGTTCCCTGCCCAATCGGCATCGGAGAAGGCCTGTAGCTTGAGAGGGCTGTGCCGGCGAATGAAAACTCCAAAGTCAGAGGTACTTCGAAGGTAGTGCAGTAATTTTTTGACGGCCTGAAGATGGAGGGAGGTTGGGCGATGCATGAATTGTGAAAGCCTATTGACGGAGAAAGCGATGTCGGGTCTCATTAAGGTGAGATATTGGAGTCCCCCGATGATGAACCGGTACTCTACCGGATCAGAGAGGGTCGTGCCAGCATCGAGGCGCAATTCGGCATCCGGAGAGAGAGGAGTTGAGATAGGGTTTGCGCCTGCCATGTCCATACGGTGGAGTAGATCGTAGATATATTTTCGTTGTGATAGCATCAGCCCATCAGGCCCGTTAATGCATTCAACTCCTAGGAAATATGTGAGTGGCCCAAGATCTTTCAATGAGAACTATTTAGCCAGGGAATTAATGAACACATTGATCACGACAGAGTTGGGGCCGGTTACCACAATATCATCCACGTAGACCAGAACATAGATTAGTGGCTGTGGCGAATTGAGGATGAAGAGAGAAGAGTCGGCCGTGAGTTGTGAAATCCCTGCTCAACAAGAAATCCCTGTAGTTCTGAAAACCAAGCACGGGGGGCCTGTTTGAGGCTGTATAGGACTTTATACAGTCCGCACACATGGTTCGAGTGATCCTTGTCAACAAAACCCGGGGGTTGGATCATGAACACAGTTTCGGAGAGGCGGCCTTGGAGAAAGGCTTTGTTGATGTCCAATTGACGGAGAGACCAGCCCTGTGTGACGGCTAGTGTTAGCACTAGTCGAATTGTAGTTGGTTTGATCACCGGGCTTAATGTTTTCCGAAAATCGATCCCTAGTCTTTGGTGGAATCCCTTTGCTACGAGCCTCATTTTGTACCTGTCAATAGAACCATTAGCATGTCGTTTAATTCAAAATACCCATTTACACCCGACCACGTTTGCGGCTGCCGAAGCCGTCATAAGTTCCCAAGTTCCGTTTCGGACTAGAGCATCATATTCCGCTGCCATAGCAGCTCGCCACTGTTCATCTCGAAGGGCATGAGTAACTGTTTTGGACTCAATATCGGAGTGTGGGACCATTTGTGTGGATAGAGTTAGTTTTTGTATAGGTTTATAGATATTGTTGCGGGCTCAGGTCACCATGGTGTGTGAATGCTAAGTATTGGTTGAGCGGATTGGAGGATCAATTTCATGTGGGGGAGAATTGGTGGGTGACGGTAATGGTGGGGAGGGTGGGGTTGGGTTATTCGGTGAAGTCTCCTGTAATGGGGCACTAGGCGGGATATGACGGGGCGGTGCAGGTGGGATTTGAGTAACCGTGGTAGCATCGGAGGTTGTGATGGTGTGTGGAAAAGGTTTAGTGGAGTTTGGAGAGGCGGGCGGTTTGGAGAAAGGGAAGTTGTTCTCTACAAAGCGAACATGTCGAGAGACGTATAGGCGATGGGTGGGAAGATAGAGACACAAATAGGCACTTTGAGTTAAGGAATATCCGAGGAAGACACATGGAAGGGATCTCGAGTTCAGTTTGTGAGTTGAGTATGGGCGAAGCCAGTGATACAGAGACAACCGAAGATGCGAAACTTGTCGTAGTTAGGCGGGGTTTGGAATAGGGCTAGGTACGGAGAAAACATGAAAAGTGTTAGAGATGGGAGGCGATTGATTAGGTAGAATGCCGTGGTGAAGGCATAGTGCCAATATGTGTTTGGGATGAAAGCATGGTGAAGAAAGGTGAAGCCAGTTTCAACAATGTGCTGATGATGGAGTTCAGAGTAGCCGTTGTGCTCCGGAGTATGAGGTGGGTTGGTGAGGTGGGAGATGCCGTTGTCGGCAAGAAAGGGTGTCAAGGATGTGAATTTGCCACCATTGTCGGAGTAGAGAGTTTTTATTTTTGAGTTGAATTTCACTTCTGCTAGGGCTTTGAAACGTTTGAAAACATTTGAGACTTGTGATTTGTAGGTGAGAGGAAAGAACCAAATATATTTAGTGTAGTGATCAACAAAGATGACGTAGTACTTGTGATTTTCGATTGAGTGAACCGGTGAGGTCCATACATCGCTGAAAATAATTTCAAGAGGGAAGTGGGATTTTATTGATGATTCTCCGAAGGGAAGCTTGTGACTTTTATTACAATTGCATGAGTTACAATCTAGGCGGGGAGAGGGATTGGATATACTAAGTTTATGGTGATGAATAATATGGCGAAGAATTGATGCTGATGGGTGTCCTAGCCGTGCATGCCAGTCACCACCGGAAGTGTTGAGATGTGAGGAAAAAGAAGTGGGTGGGGAGGTAGGGTTGGAACGCTGCATTGGCCACTCATACACCCCATTGTTGGCCCGGCCCGTCATTACCGAAGCTCCCGTTGCTAGATCCTTCACCTGAAAACCAGAAGGTGTAAATTTGACAGAAACATGATTAGAGTCACATAATTTGGAAACTGAAATTAAATTTTTGTTGATAGACGGAACACATAAGACATCATTAAGTTGGATAGATGAGTTTGTAGAGGTTAAAGAGATGCAACCCGAATGAGTTATGGGGAGAGGTGAGCCATCGACAATCATGAGATTATCCGGAGCAGTATAGGGAGCCCGGAGAGAGAGAGAGTCCACGTCGGCTGTGATGTGGTGGGAGACCTCGTTGTCTAAGAGCCACGTGGGTGGCGTTGACTGATCTTGGACAGTGGTGAAATGGGCTCGGGGTTGCCAAGGCGTTGGAGTAGACGGTGGTGGACGGCGGGGTTGTTGGGGGTTGCGGTGTGTCTGATAATTTGGGGTAGAAGATTGGGGCTGATACTGGAGTATTTGAAATTGGGGGCAGCGGCGTGCGGAGTGCCCTTGAACGCCGCATAGTTGACATGTTCCAAGGTAGGGTCTTGGTTGTCGAGGTTGGCTGGAGTGGTGATGGAATTGGGGTGAGGGCAGCCACGGCTTTGGTTGTGGGAGAGATTGACGGCGTTCGCCGTAATGGGAAGGTTGGAATTGGGATCTTGGGTGGTTTGTTGGAGTGAGAGTTCCTTGTTTAGGAGTTTTTCGTGGAGTTTGGCAAAGGAGATGGGGGTTTCACGGGCATTGACGTCATCAATTATTGAATGGAATGAGTCATCAAGACCGTCAAGCACGATATCCGTGATGTCCTCTTGACTGAGGGGATGGCCTAGCAAATTGAGTTCATCGGATTTGGTGCGGATGACGGTCATGTAGTCATTGATGGTTTTGGGGCCCTTGGTGGTGCGTTTCAATGAGTCACGGAGTTGCTTGATGTGACCCTGTGCTGCATTAGCGAAGGTTGTGGCTAACGTTTTCCACGCATCATCGGAGAAAGTGGCGCTATGAATGACCGGTGCAACGGTGTGATGTAGAGATCCGGCAAGGGTCGCGAGAATTAGTTGGTCTTGTTGGAACCAAGTTTGGTACTCCGGGGCTGTTTCAGCAGGTTTGGCGATGGAGCCGTCAACGTAGCTGAAAAGGTTGTGGCCACGAATGAGGGCTTGCATGTGGAGCTTTTACGCCATGTAGTTGTTGGTGTGGAGCTTGACGGCGCCGGTGGCGTTGATGAGGGTTAACGGACGATCGGCATCGGCGGTTGGGAGCGTGGGGGTTATGGCAGCCATTGGCAAAGAGAAAAAAAAAAAGAGAGGATTTTATGGATCGTGAGCTCTTGATACCATATAGAGTATAAAGTGTTTTGTATATTGTATTGGTTTACAAGAGGAGAAGGGAAATGTATATATACAGCATACAGACTCCTAAATACAGTAAGTGGAGGGATTGAAGCCTATGATACAATCTTCCCTAATCTGACTTCCCTAATCTAATCCCATGGATGACGCACTTTGATTGTGGATTGATGGTGAAGATAGCGGAATCTCTTACAGATGCATGTGAAATGTTATTAGTTTGTCTCCTTCCCATACCAGATGATATATATCCAGCATAGCAATGTAATCGTGTGCAATTATACAATAATATATGTGAATAACGAGTGACATCTTTAGTAGAAAATATTGTTTTTGTCTCTTCTATTGATATCCATATTTATATAGGAATGAAAACCACCATCTTCCCCCTTTTTAGCTTCATCGTAGGGGAAAATCATTCAAGGAGGCTACAGAGGCCACAACATTGTTTGCTTATGCCATCTGCAAGAATTTAGTCAGTCTCTCGATTATTTGCAAGACATCGTCAATAACTTAAAAGTGTTGCCTTTAGTTCTGCAAGGTGGCTGAAACAAAGATGAAAATGGACTCTTGAGCTGCTTGGTTTTTATGGATCTATCAAGGATATTTGTTATGGCACGATATTCGTCAATATCTTAACAGAATTGAAGGAATCAGTTGAAGAATTTGAATCCTCAGTTTGGAGGAAGGGGCAAGGGGGTGAACTGTAACATGACGATACTGATGCTTACAGCATCGAGATATTAAGTATAACATCATGAAGTGCATCATGAGTATCACAATATGAAGGACTCCAAGCAATCCTGTGTTAAAAGGACAGTTGTAGACAAGGACTAGGATGCTTACAGGGAAAACGAAAGCTCAAAACATGTCAATACACAAATATTATTTATACTATAGTTGTAAGAAATATGAACACTTCTATTATGAAAAAACCATTTAAAATTGCTCGCATGGATTAGAGCTAAAAGTTCTATATATCTGTGAAGAGCCTACTTTCCCTCAGCACTTATTGGTAAATATTTAACTTTAGATTCATGACTATAATATGTTAGGGCATGTTTTTTTAATAAAACTTTAGGGGAAGTTTGTGTAATTAGGTCAAACCTCAGAGTATGCTAATTATACCAAATCATTATTGAGGAGAAAAGGTAAGTCTTTCTTGTTCTAACTTAGTTCGATATGACTATTTTCATTAAGTTTGTGTAGAGTATTAAATTATTCTTCTCTTAATTTCTCCTAATTCATGGTTAAGTCATTTAAAGTAGAAAGTAAAATATTATCATTACCTTAATCACCAAAAACAACGTGCTTTAATTTATTACAAATTTAATTGTGTGAAAGCACTGATTCAATAGCATGGTGGTAGTAGTTCATACTCTATTACCATCATTATCTGAAGATATATAGAGTTTATACCTCAATATCAATGAGGAAAACAGACTTAATTAAATTCAATATGAAAAAACAATATTTAACAACATGATAGAGCAACAATTTAGCCATTAATATATCATAATAATGCTTGGTTGTCAAGATTCCACTTATGTCCCTCGTTTCTAATGACTATAGTATTAACTAAATCTTCAATGAGGAATATGAAATCCGAGCACAGGCTACATTAAAACATGTTTAGTTATACTCGCGTACACCTTTATATTCGTCGTTATCTGAAGATGAGGAACCTCTAGCCTGACAATATTAATCTTTTATTTCACATTTCCCATTGTTAGGGAACATATTTCTGCACAGGCTCATTTAAGTATTAGTCATTTATGAGTTGATTATATGAAATTAATGGCTGTCAAGATTCCTCCTGCTCCAAAATCAGCAGCTGAGATCTGCATGATTGAGTTTTTGAAAATCATGTGTTGAAGATCCATGCGACATGGAACTAACGCACAACCATTTTCGTATCATTTTGCATGCGGTAACGAGGCATTACAGGTGGGAAAATATTCTTTTTGTTTTATTCATCCACCACCTTTGATATATATTCCTCATAACCGGAGAGAAGTCTTCAAACAATTCCATTACTTCACATTCTCAACATCAACATTACTACAGTCTTCTAATAGACAAAGATGGCGAATTTGCACGTCAGATCAAACAGTTTCCCACCTCAGTCTCATCCCTTGGTAAACGATGTTGAAGATCATTTACGCAGGCTGAAATCCTCACAAGAGACATCGACATCAACATCAGCCACTTCTGTATGCATAAACTTGGCTAGCCTCAGAGATTTACATGAAGGCATCAATAACTTGATTCAGATGCCTTCTACCCAATTGATGAAGAATGAGTTGCTCGAAGAGTCTCTTGCTCTTGTGGATCTTTGTGGATTCGCTAGAGACGTTCTCATTCTCACGAAGGAATCTGTTCAACAATTTCAGTCCTCCATTAGATGCAATGGAGGTGAATCTGCTGCAGCAGATGATATCAAGGCTTATATGGCCTTGAGAAAGAGGATGACCAAAATGGTCAACAAGTACATAAAGAATCTCAACATCCTGGACAACAGTTGTGATCTTGAAGGCATTGAAATGATGATGAAAGTGACGGAAACTTTTGACTTCTCTGTTCTGAAATTTGTATTGATGCTTATTTCTGAGAAATCAAAGAAAAGGAATTGGTCGTTGTTCGCAAAGAAAGATCAAGACTGCAGTTTTGAGGAGCTTTGTTCATTGAAACAGTTGAAAGCATTTGAATTGAGCATTGAGGAAGTTGGAGAGGGATTAGAAGCATTCTTCAGGAGCTTAGTGAAAACTAGAGTTTCTCTTTTGAATGCTCTTAATGACTAGACTCTCATCATTTCATTGTGGCACAAAATCAATTGTAATTATCTATAGAAATACATATTTATAAAACAACATTTGATTCCACATCCTCGTCTATTCATTTGCTTATGTCTCAGCCTTCTTTTTTAGTACTTGAATTTTTTCTTTTTCCTTATTTGTTAAATTTAAAACTTTGCTCGTGATTCATTGTCGAATCAAGATCACTTGGCTTGAAGAATGAAAACTTTATAACCATAAATAGTGATGAAAATATCACATGATAACATAATCACCAGATACGGAAATACAGGCATCTAGTGAAACTGAATTCAACAGTTGATCAATATGCCAATACGCGGAGACCTATTCATGGAAGACCATTTGGATTATTGTAATGTAACTAATCAACATTTTGAGATAGATGAAGAAAATGATATATGGTGGTGACAGCGTTTAATGGTTTGAAAAGCCAAACAAGTTGCTTAAAGGCATGGGTGCTGCTTCTCTCCCTGATTTGAATCCTGAACAGCTGAAAAATGGTCTGCTCATTCACGAAATGCAAAGTTCTGATGCAAAGTTCTATGGTGTTAATCTAGTTTCTTGTTGTCGGATACAGTTGATCTCCACGAGGGTTTTTTTGTTGTTGGTTGTAATCTCTGATACCAGAGTCTTTGTAATACTTTCAATTAGTGTGCGTTGGTGAGATAAATAAGAGAGAGACTTATTTATCCCACTAAGTGTTGAAATGTAAGGGATTGCAAGGTTTTGCTTGTAGTTTCAAGTGCTTAATAAGATATCTTTGCAAAACTCCCAAGCTCACAACATGAAGACAAGAGTAGAGCAAGTTATTCCAGCAGTGTTGGGTGTTTACTGGTACACTTTTGCCTAAAGATTTATAAAATTTACTCGTCCCATGTCACCCCTTTTGTGTATCAGTACATACCGGACATCTTACTCAAAGCACCAGTTAATCTGTGCACATACATTCTCTGAGGTATCTTGAATGGAACTGCTATCATCATTTGTTTGTATGAAGTTTTACACACATGATGTAAGGGCAGAAAGTACTTCTCGTATACAAATTTCTAGACAGATGTGATTTAATTCCTTTAATTACTTGTGTTGCGAGCTATGAACAATAATAAGGTCATATTATAGTAAAAATAGAACAAAACAAGTTATTCATTTTCTAACTTAATTGATCCTTTGTTGTTGTTTTATATAGAGCAAGAATTTTCTATCACAGAATTGTTGTGGTGTCCGCCTCTCTTTTCAACCCTTCTTTTTGATTTATATCGTTTGCTTATTATAAAATAAAGGGAAGAAGAAAATGTTAAAAAAGCTATAGATATTGGGCAGTGGATATGTACACAAAGTTGTATGGATAATCAAGTATTTATATTTGTATTTGTATTTGTATTTGATGTTCTTTACAAAAATATACAATATGTATTTGAGTTGTCAAAACTTTGCTCTAGCTAAAGAGAGCTAATGGCTGAGAACATTTAGTACAGAAACTCTTGTTTTAACTATGTTTCTAAACAAGGCTTCCAGTCCCTCTTCAATTTCTTGGATGCTCATTTCCTTTGCTTTCAACTGCTCCAAGCTCATACTTATCTCAGAGTGTACATGATTGCTTTTGCCGAGTTTGGAGAGAAACGACCAACTTTTTTGAGTTGATCTTTCCTCCGCCCCAGAGACGACCATTAGTGCAGACTTGAGGACAGCGAAACCAACAATCTCGGTTTCCTTAAGCATCATTTCAACGGCGTTAAGATTGTGGTTGTCTTTTTGGTTGGAGCTCTTCAAGCTCCTGATGCACTTGTTCACCATTTTGTTGATCTTCTTCTTCGAGGCCACATAAGCATTGATGTCTTCTTCTGTGGCTGTCTCAGATTTATTTCTTCTGATGGAGGATTCAAGTTGTTGTACAGATTCCTTGGTTGAGCACACAATTTCTCTTGAAATTTCACAAAGATCAACGAGCCTAAGAGATCCATCAACCAACTCATTGCCTTGTTCATTGGAGAGAGCTTGTTGGGTTGAAGGCATCTGAATCAAATTACTGGCGCTTTCATGCCAATCTCTAAGGCTAGCCAAATTTGAGCATACAGTGGATGATGATGTGGCTTCTGCTGATGACTTCAACCTGCGCAAATGGTTTTCAACATCGTCCACTAATGGATGAGATTGTGATGGGAAACTGTTGGATCTAATGTGGAAATTGGCCATTTCTTTTTTTCTTTTGTGAGGGCTGAAGTAATTGTATATTTTTTAACTCGAGGGAAGATGTTGAGAACTGCTTGAGACTTCTCTCTGATATGAGGTATATATATACAAGGAGATGGAGTAGAAAACAAAAGGAATCAATTCCACCTAAAATGCCTCGTTTGCTGCTGATAAATGAATCGAATATGGGCTGTGCACGAGTTCCAGGAAATGAAAATCTCAATAATAGAGATCTCTGCTACTGATCTTGAAGCACTAGGAATCCTGACAGCTCTTTATTTGATGTAAACAATTGTTATCATACGGCTGACTATTAATGTGCATATGCTAAACGTCTAACATCTTCAAACAATGATGAAAATAAAAGCAAATACATGCATGCAAGCACATGAGTATATATAACCGTGTCTCGCTCTAGTTTCTGTTTCTGAAGCAATTTAGATTATATAATTCACAGTTTTTTATCAATAATTCAGAACAATAATTGCACACGGATGCTCAAATATTTTGAACTCTACAAATACAAGAAATGAAAGTTGAAATCTGTGGGAATCATGCAAGAGATATACAAGATCCACTTTGTGAGCATCATTTTGTGGGGACATGTGAAATGTTAATAGTTTGTCTCCTTCCCATCTTATATGACATATATCCAGCAAAGCTTGGCAATCATATGCAAATATATAATTATTTGTCTGAATAATGAGAGACATGGCGAGTACACAATATTCTTTCTGTCTCTTATGTTTACCTGTGTATTTATATAGCAAGATGGTGCTTAGTTGATATTGACGACCATTTAACTTCATCTATCAACAGCAGGAGATGTCTGACGATGTTGATCAAGCAGCTCCGAAGCCAATTGACATCCCACAATTGAAGATATTGAAGACCTCTTTGCACAGATTGAAAGCCTCGGAGGCCAGAAACAGATTGTAGTTGGCTTCTTCCATCTGCACATCCTCAATGCTTTGCATGAAAACATCAGTATCAGAAAAAAAATCAAGAAAGAAAGTTTATATATCATGATCAACAAGTGCATCAAGCAATTTCTGATCAACGGAAGTTATAGATACACACTAAGATCTTAAGGTCATCACAGAGATATTAAACAGATGAAGCTGAGGTAATTAGTATTAAAGCTCATTTTTTTCATGTTCGTAATTTCTTGGGGAAACATAAGCTCAACAACCGCAAATCTGATCAATGTTTTTGCGACATTTACTTCAAGACCCTTAATGGCCATACAATTCGAGATAGATGAAGAAAATGAAGATGATGACAGCCTTTAATGATTTGTAAAGCCAAATAAGTTTCTTAAAGACATAGATGCAGCTTCTGTCCCTTACTTGAATCTTGATTTGAAGACCATTCTGCTCATTCAGGAAACGGAAGAAGGACTAGGATCTTTCTTCAGGAACTTTTAAGAAGATTTTTTCTTACACTTTGTTTGGTTCTAGGATTACATGAAGGAAAAGAAAATTCAATTCAAGTATAGTCAGAGTTTGCTGCTGCATGAGAACCGGAAGATAAAGAGAGGTAAATTGAGGCGAAAGTACATTACGAAGAAGGAAAATCCATTTCCGGAAATGGAAGAAAAAATAAGGAAAAACTTACCATTACATACTGGACATTTTACTCGAAGCACCTCTTTAACTTTCAAAATTACATTCCCCTCATAGCGTTTTCTGCTGGTCAATCTGTGCACGTACATTCTCTGTGGTATCTTGAATAGAACTGCTATCATCATTTGATTGTATCAAGTTTTATATTCATGATGTAAAGGGAGAAAGTGTGTCTCGTTATGAATTTCTAGACATATAGGATTTACTTCTTTCAATTACTTATACGCGTGCAAACGTAAACTTTCAGGATCTTGGAAAATGACACTGATCTTAATGACACTTTTGTTTTCTCTGTCCTTAAATGTACAAAGAAAAGAAGCTGGTCATTGTTCTCCAAGAAAGACCAAGACTGCAGTTTTGAAGAGCTGTGTTCAATGAAACAGTTGAAAGCGTTTGAAACGAACATTGAGAAAGTTGAGGGATTGGAAGCCTTCTTCTAAAGCTTAGTGAAAACGAGAGTTTCTCTTCTGAATGCTCTTAATCACTAGACTCTCATCATTTTCATGATGTCACACAATCAATTGTAATTATCTATAACATTACATATATATAAAGAACAAAAATATTCGAATCCACATTTTCGTCTATTCATAAACTTGTGTCCCAGTCTTCTTTCTTGAATACTTTCCTTTCCCTTATTTGTTAAATTAAAGACTTTGCTCAGGGTTCTTAGTGAATTTAGATTTATTGGATTAATTATGAATGAAAACTTTATTTCTACAAAGATTGATTCAAATATCACACGATCATATAATAACCAGATAAACAAATACATGTATCTATTGAAACTGAGTTCATGAGCGGATAAACATGCCAATACTCAGAGAAAAAAAGTTCATGGAAAACCGCTTGGATGATTATAATGTAACTAATCAAATTTCTTTTTCGTCTATATCATTCTAGGCATAGATTTGCATCAACAAGCTCATGTTTGGTGTATTCGTTGTTAACTAAGTTTTAGCGTGACCAGATTTGAAACAACAGAGAAAGAAATGCACAATAAAACATTTATACAAAAATTTGTGATAGTTAAATATCAATAACAGTATGATTCTTGAAATCTTCATTTATCAAAGTTCCTCAAATAAGATTTATGCAAGATTTATTAGGCATCAAAAGGGAGGAACAAATCTAAGTCATGTTCAAATTTCTTGTGCTTTTATTATGTAAATATAGATAGATGCTTCACAAAGGTAGGATTTTGTTGAGACTTTCACGTAGTTGCTTTATTATATTTTCATTTTCTAATCTAAAAATGATGCTTTTGTCTTAGCATTGAAATATTATGGCACTTTTCTCTCTTTAATTTGAAGCCTTCCTTTTGTGACGCGATTTGTTTACGAAAAACAAATAAATAAAAATTATAAATAAAAAGGCAAGTAGAATATAGATCTTGGATAGAGGATTTGAGCACAGAGTTGTTTATATAATCAAGTACTGGTATTTTCTTTTGATGTTCTTTACAAAAGTATACAATATGTATTTGTGTGGTCAAAATTTCAAAACTTTGCTCTTGCTAAGAGGGCTAATGGCTGAGAACATTAAGAAGAGAAACTCTTGTTTTAACCAAACTTCTAAATAGAGTGTCCAATCCCTCTTCAATTTCTTGGATGCTCATTTCTTTTTCTTTCAACTGCTCCAAGCTCACATTTGTCTCAGAGTG
>JBBMKE010051151.1:12500-18388 GCA_037834125.1 Lippia alba | reverse complement strand
GCGAACGACGGGAATTGAACCCGCGCATGGTGGATTCACAATCCACTGCCTTGATCCACTTGGCTACATCCGCCCCTTTTCTAGCTAAAGGATTTTATCTTTTTTCCATTCATCATTATTGTATTTATTCTGACCTCCATACTTAACTTAGATCGAGATATTGGACATAGAATGCCAATCTTTAAAATAAAAAATGTAAAAAAAAAGGAGTAATACACTGTGACATGACACGTTCACTAAAAAAAAACCCTTTTGTAGCTAATCATTTATCGGCAAAAATTGAAAAACTCAACACGAGGGAAGAGAAAGAAATAATAGTAACTTGGTCTCGGGCATCTACCATTATACCCACAATGATTGGCCATACAATCGCTATTCATAATGGAAAGGAACATTTACCTATTTATATAACGGATCGTATGGTGGGTCACAAATTGGGAGAATTTGCACCTACTCTGTCTTTTACGAGACACGCAAGAAACGATAATAAATCTCGTCGTTAAGTTCATTTCTTATACTTTATATATTTATATACTTATATACTTATGTATTTGTATTTAATATACATATATACAATCTAAATATCTAAATATGTTATACAATATAAATAAATATGTATGCTATACGCAAAAAATGAAAAAAAAAGAAGTGTTTATCATTCATTGATAGGAGATATCATAACCTTATGATAAATAACTCAATTTCGGATAAAGAAATAAGAATTTTAGTTCAAAATATATGTAATATGTCTGTTTTCAAAGGGCGAAGAGTAATTGATCAAATTCGCGGGCGTTCATATGAAGAAACACTTATGATATTGGAACTCATGCCTTATCGAGCATGTTATCCAATTTTAAAACTGGTTTATTCGGCAGCAGCAAATGCTAGTCATAATATGAATTTGAAGGAAACTGATTTATTTATTAGTGAAGCTAAAGTTAATAAGAGTAGTTTTATAAAAAAATTAAGACCTCGAGCTCGAGGACGTAGTTATGGTATAAAAAGTCCCACTTGTCATATAACAATTGTATTAAAAGAAAAATCTAAATTTTTATTAGACAAATCTAAGATTTAGATTCGTTATATTATTTATAGTCAAATATAATATATGGTATATGGGTGGAAAAAAATATAATAGAAAAATATGGGACAAAAAATAAATCCACTTGGTTTCAGACTTGGTACAACTCAACATCATCATTCCTTTTGGTTCGAGAAACCAAAAAATTATTCTGTAAGTTTACAAGAAGATGAAAAAATAAGGAATTGTATTAAGAACTATGTACAAAAAAATAGGAGAATATCCTCGGGTTTCGAAGGAATTGCACGGATAGAAATTAAAAAAAGGATCGATTTGATCCAGGTCATAATCTATATTGGATTTCCTAATTTCTTAATAGAGGGCCAAACAGGAAGCATCGAAGAATTACAGGTAAATATACAAAAAAAATTGCATTCTGTGAACCGGAGACTCAATATTGCTATTACAAAAGTGGAAAAACCCTATGGGCAACCTAATATTCTTGCGGAATATATAGCTTTACAATTAAAAAATAGAGTTTCATTCCGAAAGGCAATGAAAAAAGCTATTGAATTAGCTGAACAAACAGATACAAAAGGAATTCAAGTGCAAATTGCAGGGCGGATCAACGGAAAAGAAATTGCACGTGTCGAATGGATCAGAGAGGGGAGAGTTCCCTTACAAACAATTCGCGCTCAAATTGATCATTGTTCCTATACAATTCGAACTATTTATGGAGTATTAGGCATCAAAATTTGGATATTTTGGGAGGAGCAATAATAGACTTTTATTTGTCTTTCCTTTCTATTCAGTGATAGAACAAAAAATCACAAACTTGTTCATTCTTTTTCCATTAAATCAAACAAAAATGAGCAATTCCAATTCTATAAGGTTGAATAAAAATTCGATTGACCATTTGTTAGAATTGCTATGCTTAGTGTGTGACTCGTTAATTTTTCTTTAGAGTTAAGAGTTGGGATTAAAAAAAAAGACTGACCCCTACTTAAACTTAATAAGTTACTTAAACTTAACTTAATAAGTATAATAAAAAAACTAATAACTAACTTATTGCTTCGTAATATCAATATCCCAAGAAACAGTCACTATATGAGATGAGTGGATCAATCATATAGTTGCAGCAACTGCAACTAAAATCTTTTCTATAAAAAATCTTATTTATGGAAAAAATCTTATTTATGGGTTGGGTTGTGAAGCAAAAATAAAGAGATGTAGATAAATGGAAGGATGAGAGAAAGAAAGAACAAAAATATCAATGATATATGATTCCAATATGTATGGTCTATGAATTACCTCATAAAAGGCAATGTAATAAAGCATCAAAACTGAATAAATAATAAATATAAAATAATAATAAAATAAAGTGATATGAATAATAAAGAGCCTCGAGTTAATAAAAACTAAGTAGATTGACTCGAGAAGAGAAATTTTTTTGGGGAGCTCCATTGCAGAGTTCAGACTTAACCATTAATAGAGAAGCTATAGGAACGATGAAACCTGTGATTGCATAGGATTCTACTGAAAACAAATCCGAATAATTCATTGGGTGGGATGGCGGAACGAACCGAGAAAAAATGAATTTATTTCGAGAAGTCATGGATTGACCTAGAAATAACAAAAAGCAAAGAGTCAATATTCGCCCGCGAAACTTTAGATTACATTACAATATTTTGGCATCCTTTGAGAAGGGTCAAAAAAAGGATCATTATAAAAAAACATTATAAACATTATCTATAATCCATAAATATGCATAATAGAAACATTCTATCTGTATATCCCGTACATACATCTTCCTATATAACAAATTCAATATTGATAAATGTCTTATTGGATTATTTTTTCCATGTGTATCTGTAATATGTCATATTAGTGAATCTTTTCATTCGCGAGGAGCTGGATGAAAGGAAACTTTCGTGTCCAGTTCTGCAGTAGAGATCGAATTAAGAAATGACCATCAACTATAACCCCAAAAGAACCAGATTTCGTAAACAACATAGAGGAAGAATGAAGGGAATATCTTGTCGCGGCAATCATATTTGTTTCGGCAGATACGCTCTTAAAGCACTCGAACCCACTTGGATCACAGCTAGACAAATAGAAGCAGGGCGAAGAGCAATGACACGATATGTGCGTCGTGGTGGAAAAATATGGGTACGCATATTTCCCGACAAACCTGTTACAGTAAGACCCGCAGAAACACGTATGGGTTCGGGGAAGGGATCCCCCGAATATTGGGTATCCGTTGTTAAACCAGGTCGAATACTTTATGAAATGGGTGGAGTATCTGAAACTGTAGCCAGAGCAGCTATTTCACTAGCTGCGTCCAAAATGCCTATACGAACTAAATTTGTCAGGATGGAGATGTAGAACTAAATGGTATATTGAGGATGAAAAAACAACTGCAAGTTTATTTATTTCTGGACAGAAAATATTTCTTTTTTTCTTTCCTTCATCCTTTCCATTAAAATAACAGATTCCAATAAAATGATATGATTCAACCTCAAACCCTTTTGAATGTAGCGGATAACAGCGGAGCCCGAGAATTGATGTGTATTCGAATCATAGGAGCTGGTAATTATAGATATGCTCATATTGGTGACGTTATTGTTGCTGTAATTAAAGAAGCAGTGCCAAATATGCCACTAGAAAGATCAGAAGTAATTAGAGCTGTAATTGTACGTACTTGTAAAGAACTCAAACGTGACAACGGTATCATAATACGATATGATGACAATGCTGCGGTTGTCGTTGATCAAGAAGGAAATCCAAAAGGAACTCGGGTTTTTGGTGCGATCGCTCGGGAATTGAGACAGTTGAATTTTACTAAAATAGTTTCATTGGCTCCCGAGGTATTATAAATAATACTAAATGAGACTATGATATATCAGAACATCTAAAATAGGATATATCAAAACATCTAAAATAGATCAAATTTAGTGGAGTAGTAGATGGTGTCTCACGCATATACTTTTTTTATAATATTAAAAATTAAACAAAATAAACAAAAAAATGAAAGAAAATAAAACAAACAAAAAAGATAACATGTTAATTATATCAAAATTAGAAGGCACCAATAATTATAGTTCGCCATGGGTAGGGACACTATTTCCAATATAATAACTTCTATAAGAAATGCTGACATGGATAAAAAAGGAACGATTCGAATAGCATCTACTAATATTACCGAAAATATTGTGAAAATACTTCTACGAGAAGGTTTTATTGAAAACGTTCGGAAACATCAAGAAGGTAACAAAAATTTCTTGGTTTTAACTCTGCGACATAAAAAGACTAGGAAAAGAATACATAGAACTATTTTAAAGCGTATCAGCCGGCCTGGTTTACGAATTTATTCCAACTACCAACAAATTCCTAAGATTTTAGGTGGAATAGGAATTGTAATTCTTTCCACTTCTCAAGGTATAATGACGGATCGAGAAGCTCGACGAGAAAAAATTGGAGGCGAACTTTTGTTATATATATGGTGATCCTCCTCCTCCGGTATCCTAATTTTATCTCTAACTTCCTATTTTATAGAGAAGAAAAGTGAATTATATAACTTTTCCTCCATTAGTTGATACTTCAAGGAGCTTACCTGGAATGAAAGAACAAAAATTGATTCATGAAGGTTTAATTACTGAATCACTTCCCAACGGTATGTTCCGGGTCCGCTTAGATAATGAAGATGTAATTCTAGGTTATATTTCGGGAAGGATCCGCCGTAGTTTTATACGGATACTACCGGGGGATAGAGTCAAAATTGAAGTAAGTCGTTATGATTCAACCAGGGGACGTATAATTTATAGACTTCGAAACAAAGATTCGAACGATTAGATAATTTTTTAAGCATTCCTTTCATTTTCATGATGATACAATTAAAAAAATGCAAAAGACTTATTTTCTTCCAAGGAATAGATTCAACATTAAGGTAAGGAATAATAAATATGAAAATACGGGCTTCCGTTCGTAAAATTTGTGAAAAATGCCGACTGATCCGTCGGCGCGGACGAATTATAGTGATTTGTTCCAATCCGAGACATAAACAGAGACAAGGATAACCCTTTCAAAAAAACTTTTTAAAATAAAGGAAGAACAAAAGGGGGATTTCTTTTAACATGAAATGGATATTTCCGTATCTTTTCTTTCTGTATATTTCTGACTCATAGTTATGAGATGATAAAATATGACAAAAGCTATACCAAGAATTGGTTCACGTAGGAATGGGCGTATTGGTTCACGTAAGAATGGACGTAGAATACCAAAAGGAATTATTCATGTTCAAGCAAGTTTGAACAATACTATTGTAACTATTACAGATGTACGAGGTCGAGTGGTTTCTTGGGCCTCTGCTGGTACTTCTGGATTCAAAGGCCCAAGAAGAGGGACACCCTACGCTGCTCAAGCAGCAGCAGTAAATGCTATTCGTACTGTAGTTGATCAGGGTATGCAACGAGCAGGAGTTATGATAAAGGGTCCTGGACTTGGAAGAGACGCAGCATTACGAGCCATTTGTAGAAGTGGTATACGACTAAGTTTCGTACGTGATGTAACACCTATGCCACATAATGGATGTCGACCTCCTAAAAAAAGACGTGTGTAGAAATAATAAAAAAGGATTTCAAGAGAAATAAATGATTCAATGATCTGATCTAATAATAGTATTATTATAGTATGGTTCGAGAGGAAGTAGTAGGATTCACTCGAACACTGCAGTGGAGGTGTGTTGAATCAAGAATAGATAGTAATCGTCTTTATTATGGTCGTTTCATTCTGTGCCCACTTATGAAAGGTCAAGCCGATACCATGGGTATTGCCATGCGAAGGGCTTTACTTGGAGAAATAGAAGGAA
>JBBMKE010051151.1:0-7500 GCA_037834125.1 Lippia alba | reverse complement strand
AAAAACATCTCTGAACAAGGTTCTAGCGCCATGCCAAATGTGTCCGAAAAAGAAGAGCAAAGCAAACGTAGCATGACCAAAAGTGAACCAACCCCTTGGACTGCTACGAAAAACGCCATCAGATTTCAAAGTAGCCCGATCTAATTCAAAAATTTCACCTAATTGGGCACGTCTAGCATATTTTTTAACAGTCACAGGATCACTATAACTGACTCCATTGAGTTCGCCACCATAGAACTCAACAGTTACACCTACTTGTTCAACACTATACTTTGATTCTGCTCTCCTAAAAGGAACATCGGCTCTCACAATTCCGTCTCCATCCACCAAAACCACCGGAAATGTTTCAAAAAAAGTAGGCATACGACGTACAAAAAGCTCGCGCCCTTCTTTATCTCTAAAGACAGGGTGCCCTAACCATCCAACAGCTATTCCATCCCCGTTATCCATTGACCCTGCTCTGAATAATCCCCCTTTTGCCGGATTATTACCAATGTAATCATAAAAAGCTAATTTTTCGGGAATTTTAGACCAAGCTTCCGATAAACTTAGATTTTCGTCTAGTCCGGCGCTAACTCTTCGGTATATTTCTTGCTGAAAGTATCCTTGATCCCACTGATAACGAGTGGGACCAAATAATTCGATTGGAGTTGTTGCTGAACCATACCACATAGTTCCAGCAACAACGAAAGCTGCAAAAAAAACAGCAGCGATACTACTGGAAAGTACAGTTTCAATATTGCCCATACGCAATCCTTTGTATAGACGTTGAGGCGGACGGACACTAAGATGGAATAAGCCCGCTAATATGCCCAATGTACCCGCTGCAATATGATGAGAGGCAATTCCTCCGGGAACAAAAGGATCAAAGCCTTCCGCGCCCCATGCAGGACTTACAGGTTGTACTTTTCCGGTTAGTCCATAAGGATCGGACACCCATATTCCAGGACCATACAAACCTGTTACATGAAATGCGCCAAAACCAAAGCAAGCCAACCCTGAGAGAAATAAATGAATTCCAAAGATCTTAGGCAAATCCAAAGAAGGTTTGCCCGTACGTTCATCGCAGAATATTTCTAGGTCCCAATACACCCAATGCCAGATAGCTGCCAAGAAGCACAAACCAGAAAACACAATATGTGCCCCTGCCACACCTTCATAACTCCAAATACCTGGATTCGTTATAGTTCCCCCTGAAATACTCCAACCACCCCACGAATTGGTTATTCCTAAACGAGTCATGAAGGGTATAACGAACATACCTTGTCTCCACATTGGATCGAGAGCGGGGTCAGAGGGATCAAAAACCGCTAATTCGTATAAAGCCATCGAACCGGCCCAACCAGCAACTAGGGCTGTATGCATTATATGGACCGAAAGTAATCGACCAGGATCATTCAATACGACAGTATGAACACGATACCAAGGCAAACCCATGGAAATACCCCTTTATCAAAAAAAAACTAGACACTATGTCACTTTATTTTATCGCATTGGAATTGGAAAAGACTATACTATGTACCTAACTTTTCAGTAGATTCTGTATGAGAAAGGGTTAATATTTATTCCGTTCCATTGAAAATAAGGTAAAAATTCTGTTCGTAAGAACAAAGAGAAGCGGATCTATTCTATACCCGATAAGTACCAATACGCAATGGGAGGATTACTCCTACTTTCGGGAAACAAATACATAGATACTTGTTTATCATTCCAACGATTGATACGTTAGTTAAATTTTCTCTTTATTCATTCTGTCTTACTCTATAAACCTTTCAATATAAACCTTTCAATCTATGTATAAAAATCTATGTATAAAATACAATAAAGAGATAAAGACGATAAAGCCATTGTTACGTTTCCATATTAACGCGAAGTATAGTACTCAATTTTGTCTTTAAATTAATGCCCGTTGGTGTTCCAAAAGTACCTTTTCGGAATCCCGGAGAGGAAGATGCAACTTGGGTTGAGTTATAGTGCGACTTGTCAGACATATTGAGTCATATGGAATTTACCCGTTTTCTCCCCCGATCGAGATATCCTCTGTTTCGCCCAAGAAATATTGTATTGAGGGAAGCATCAATCATTCGGAGCGTGAAGTGTAATTAGATCAATTTATTTATATTTGCATTTTGGGATCCATATTATCAATTAGGAGGATTTATGGTTCACTTGGAAAAATAAAAATAAAGTATTCAGGCTCCGTTCAGAAAATACCAAATTGGTAATATATGTATGATTATTACTTGTATTATAAAGGATTCTTATCCTTACTATATTACTATAAGTAAGATGAGTTACTATAAGTAAGATGAGTTACTATAAGAGTGATTTCAAACGTCCAACCAATAACCAACAGAATAGCATGATGAATACATCAAATAGTTGAGTTGGGAAAAGACATAAAACGAATTGAAAAAAAAAGAAGTGGTACTGAGATTATTTGCCCTATATGTGCAAATAAAATTCGGACAGATCTTTTCCCGGAGTAGAACATGAACCTAAAAGAATTGCAAGGGCCCATTCAGGAACAAGAAAATTGCATCGTGATTTGAATATCGATGAAATAATACATCAATGAGAGAGATTAGTTCAATTTCAATAAGTTCAATAAATTCTTTTTTTTTATAGGTAAGGAAGCGAGAACACATCTCATGTTTTTTGAAAATGGAAGAAAAACGTTTTTTTTTAGAAAAACCTATTAAGTTAAAGAAAAAAGAAATAGAACAAGAATCGACACATTGATTCTTTTTTCTCCATTTCATTTTGATTTTGAACCGTATGCATCCAAAGGTGCGTGTACGGCTCCTAAAGGACTAAAGGATAGGATTTTGTCCTAATCAACCGACTTTATCGAGAAAGATTACTTTTTTTAGGACAAGAGGTCAAGGAGGAGATCTCGAATACTATTGTTGGTCTCATGGTATATCTCAGTATAGAAGATCAGACTAGGGATCTTTATTTATTTATAAACTCTCCCGGCGGATGGGTAATATCAGGAATAGCTATTTTTGATACTATGCAATTTGTGACGCCTGACGTGCATACAATATGCATGGGAATAGCCGCTTCGATGGCATCTTTCATCCTGGTCGGAGGAGAAATTACCAAACGTCTAGCATTCCCTCACGCTTGGCGCCAATGAGTTTTGATTTGAAAAAAAAAAGAAACACTATGCCTTCGCTATATTGAATATGAATAATAAGTAATAATAGCATGGCACTTCGAGTTCGATCTAAACAAACCATTATTTTATTTTATTGTTTTTTCATAACATGAGATTTTGTATCGAGATAGTAGTATGAAACAAAGAGTATTTCCGATTTGTTGATTTTATGTGTCGGGAGTACATTTCAGCGTCACAAACTTTTTTTCTTCCACACCAGAAGTCTCTTTTTGATATTCATCTTATGAAAGAGTACAAAAAAAATAAATTTTCCTTATTTGATCGTATCAGAAGGGAACTTTGGGATTGCTAAATCATAGATAAGATATCTATATAAAGCAACAGAACCATCATAGTATTTTTTACTCCTACGAAAGGAAGGGTGGTAAATGGATAATTCAACGATCTGAATCAGATAAATTCTATTTCTTCGATAGAATAGAAGAGAAGAATAAAGTAAATTCCATTGCGGAGCCGTATGCAACATAGAAATGCCCGTACGGTTGTTCAATTCCATTTTCTTCTTTTTATTTTTTTTTATCCTTTAATTTAGCCCGATCATGCGAGATAGAAGAACCTGTTATATCAATAACATTAGGTTAGGATTATGATTCATCAACCTGCTAGTTCTTTTTATGACGGAAGATCAGGGGATTTTTTCAGGGAAACGAGACAGATAGTGAAACTTCGCGAAACCCTCACAAAGGTTTATGTACAAAGAACAGGTATGCCTCTTTGGGTTGTAGCCCAAGACATGGAAAGAGATATTTTTATGTCAGCAACAGAAGCCCAAGCTCACGGCATTGTTGATCTTGTAGGGGCGGATCCTGAGGATTTCGAGGATTTTTTATTGTAAATCTATTTCAAACCGTAATTGAATTTTCTGTGATTTTATATTGAATAGAAAAAATTGATAATCATTAATTATCAGATTAATTCTCAGGTTAAGATCGATCTAAACCAACCCATTCCATTCTAATTTCTAATTATATATACAACGTATATATATATATACGACATGCCAACTATTAAACAACTTATTAGAAATGCAAGACAGCCAATAAGAAATGTTACGAAATCTCCCGCTCTTAGAGAATGTCCTCAGCGTCGAGGAACATGTACTAGGGTGTATGTGCGACTCGTTCAGATCATGAGTTCGAACAAATACAAATGATAAAATTTTTCCAGTATTACTGAACGGCACCAATGAATAGAGTAAATGGAAAAGATTTTTCATATATCTATATCGTGTATTGTGTATGGAATTTATGGTTTCCATTGGTGTAAATCCAATCACCTAAATTTGAGGTGAAAAGCAATTCCCCATAGGTAGTAAATAGTTATCCATTAAGCGGAGGAAATGGTATCATAAGAAGCAAAAAGATTATGCTCCCATTGTTAAAAGAACGGACTAAGAGGGTCAGCTACCTAGCCAACTTTCCTAATTAAATGCCGTTACTGTATAGATAACTCTTATTGTGAAAAGAGCTATTACTCTATAATTGATAATTGATGGGTAGAGCCAAAGAGTGTGAACTATACAAGTTCACAATACCATTTGATTAAATGAAAGAAGAAGCTCCGGTGTATAGAGAGGACCTCGCCGTTTAAGAAATAACCATAGAAACGAAGGAACCCACTTTTTTTTAGTATCATTAGAATTTATTATTTTCAGGTGAAATGCCTGAAAGGAATAAAAAATGGTGGTAAGGAAAGTTATAGTAGCAAAAGCCATTCGAATTCATATTTTATATATCGGAATAATCCGTTTTGTTATTCATCGACCAAGGGGGATAAAAGGATGGCTGAAAGAATAGAAATCAATTAGTTATTCATTAAGGTTTAATTTGATTCAATGACAAGAGTTAGACGGAGATATATAGCTCGTAGACGTCGAACAAAAATTCGTTTTTTTGCGTCAACCTTTAGAGGGGCTCATTCGAGACTTATTCGAACGATTACTCAACAAAAAATTAGAGCTTTGGCTTCCTCTCATCGAGATAGAGGTAGGCAAAAGAGGGATTTTCGTCGTTTGTGGATCACTCGGATAAATGCAATAACTCGTGAAAAGTTGGTATTGTATAGTTATAGTATATTAATACATAATCTGTACAAGAAGCAATTGCTTCTTAATCGTAAAATACCTGCACAAATAGCTATATCAAATAAGAATTGTCTTTACATGATTTCCAACAAGATCATCAAATCAAATTCAAATAAAGTAGATTATAAAGTCATGTACAGTAAAGGAATGATTGAAACGAAACAGAATTCCCCGGAGTGACTTCTCCGGGAAGATAGAATAAAAATCACTTAAAAAAAATGGGAATTTTTTTTCTTTTAACACTGGAACCCACTCTTCTAGATTCTAGGCCTTTTCGAACAAAAAACACATCTGAGCTTGAGTTACAATTGGAGTTTGGAGTCAATCGAGGAGTATGTCTATTTTTTTTTTCTAGGACGAGTAATTCGAGTTCGGGGGATCGACTCCGATTTTTTATTCTTAAATAGTCTCTCATTATTAAGAAAGGGTAACAAAGATAAAATACGGGCTTGCTTTATAGCAATAGTAATTAATCGTTGTTGTTTCAAAGTCAATCTATTCACCCGTCTAGATAATATTTTCCCTTGTTCACTAATAAATCGACTAATTAAACTCATGTTTCTATAATCGATTCGATCCCCCGATCTAATTGGGGGCAAACGCCTACGAAAAGATCGTTTGGATTTGCGAAAAGATTGCTTGGATTTACGAAAAGATTGTTTGGATTTATCCATGGTTTATTCCTTATCTCTAAAATTCTATTTCTTTTTCTTTATTTTATTTACTTCAGATCCTACCAAAATAGGCTTTGATTTGTATGCATAATGTATACACATTATTCATATTCTATATTAAAAATTAAAATTAAATATATGTTAAGCTCTTTTTCTTCTTTGACTTGAAAAGAACACATATGTGTTCCGTTCAATCTATTTCTTGATTTCCCCATGAATCGTATGCTTGTGACAATAGCGACAAAATTTTCTCAATTCTAATCGACCAGGCGTATTGTGTCGATTCTTTTGAGTAATATATCTAGAAATACCCGGCGATTCCTTATTGACATCATTTCGGGCACAACTGGTACATTCTAAAATAACTATAACTCTTACATCCTTACCCTTAGCCATAAACCCCCTTTGAATTTTGTATCGGCTTAACTCTTACATTTTCGATCCGAGCTGAAGAAGAAGAAAACAAAAATAAATTAAATAGAAGTTACTAACTAGAAATAGAATTTTCTAAAAATTTCGTTGCAATTATCATTAAATTATTATTTATTCAAATTTAAAAATTAATATTAATGTAATTAAGTAAAAATTTTCATTTTATATTTTATAGAGTAATAAAATAATAATTTTATGAAGTAATAATTAAGTAATACAATTTCTTTCTAACTATCAATTGTTCCTATCCTAAATCCACTAAATTATTATTCTTATTTAATTTAAGTATCTTCTTTCTATGCTATGATTTCGCGGAACCCTCCCTAGACTGGATCCACATTTAAATTTTAGGTCTCCCAAATTCGATCTTCGATCTATCACATTTTTGTTGAGGTTCCATACACTTTTTTTCTTTTCTCCCTATCCTAAAGCTAAGGAACTGAAATGAAAGAACTGAAAAAGGAGGGAGGAAATTCGAAATTTGAGTCATGTAGAATTGTATCTCTAATTTTATTCATTTCTTCACATAATCAATAACTAGAATCAAAAAAATGGGAATGACAAGGCATCCGGGAATAAACGATTAATCTCTATCAATAGGCCTGCTAAAGACCCAAACCATAGAGTACTTAGCACAGGTGCTACGGAGAGATATGTTTTTATATCTCGCATTGAAAATCCTCCTTTCCTATGGATTGTAATACATATGTGTATATGGTCAGATGTTGTAGTTCAAGATCATTTGTATTTATTTTACACAGAATTCCGAACTAAATGCTAAAATAGATATGTACAATTAATCAATAGATGAGATTTTCATCTAATCCCCTGTTCCTGAACATTACTGATAAAACTTTTTTATACGTTAGGTTTCAGATGTATCAGATGTATATAATTTTTATATTTATGATATGTATAAGATTTTCTTATATGAAACCAAAAGGAAGAGAAGAAATGATAAGAAAATTGTATATAGATGGAGGAAAAAATGAAGATATGGAAAACAAGACAGGTATTTTGTAGAATGAGACTGCCCGACAATTTGAAAAAAAAAAAGGGATGTAGCGCAGCTTGGTAGCGCGTTTGTTTTGGGTACAAAATGTCACGGGTTCAAATCCTGTCATCCC
>JBBMKE010050945.1:0-30896 GCA_037834125.1 Lippia alba | reverse complement strand
TTAATTGTTTACTTTCACGTGTGAAGATAATTACGTTAAATAGTAATTTTACCAAAATAACCATATAATAATCTCATTAAATATATAACTTTTTTTTAATTTTTTCTTCTGTTAATGATCATTGGAATTATACATTTTTCTTTCTTCTAAATTCCACGTAAACTATCATTAATTATTAAATAAATATAGAATCACATTACATTAATTGACCGCAAGTTTTTAACTTAATGTTTATAAATAATAGTAATTAATGATACTTATTAATTAATAAAAAATTATAGATAATAGTAATTACCGATACTTAGCTATTAATAGTAAATTATTTATTTTCCATATTTTGCTGCTTAGTTATTAATTTTAAATTTGTATGAATATTAGATAAACAAAATATAAAATATTCCTATTATAAATATCAATACTAACATAATAGAAAATGTAATTCTCTTATTAATATGACCAATTAAAAAAAATAAAATTCAACAATAAATAATAGTGGCAGAAATTTTTTCTTGACTGAGAGATTTCTTGTTTTAACAATAGTGGTTAACGTGAGAAAAGTAGTGAGAAGGGGAAGTTATGTTTTTTTTTTAATAAATAATAAAGGCAGAAATTTTTAAATAAATTAAAGATTTGGGTAAAAATGATTTCTCAAACACGACATTTTGCCATGTTTGAGAAAACTCACAAAAACTTCTCTATTTTACATACCAAAGAGATTTTGACAGAAAAACCAACATAAAAAAAGTAAATGACAGATTTTAAGAGTTAATTAATTTTATCTACCGGGAGTAAAATTAAACTTCTTAATTAATTATGCCCCTACTCATAGTTAGATGTAATTCGCCGTTCTAATTATTTAAGGCAAACAAATTCTTCTCCGACACAATCTTGTGTGATTACAACCCTAATTACCAAGAAAGCATGTAGCACCCCGGAGCGCAAGGCGCCACATCCCCTGCACCGTAGCCCGACACGTGCGACGAAATAGGGACTCCGCACACGTACCAAGCCACGGCGAATGGCTGACAAACAAAAACACCCTAGCTAGGCAGTCTAGACCCTCAATAAGAGTACGCAATAATAATAGTCACAACCCAAGCGGAAGCCACAGGATCTCATACAATCATACTCACATGCAATGGCTACGGGCCGACATAATTTAATACACACGAATCATATGCATACTTGGGCGCATAGGCCTCTTTTCATCACATAGATACGAAGCCTTGGCAAGGTCAAATTAAATCTACATAAAGTTCCAAGATATAGATATTCTTATACATGATCCAATTTCATAACAGTACAAAATGGTAAAATGTGAGTGATGCTAAAGACCTGAAAACTAAACTCAAATGACTCAAAAGAAATTACCGCCTAGCACGAACCAACTTCTGAACCTGCAACTCAAATAACCAAAAAGGGAAAAAAAGAAGATAACGAAGAGGGGTCAGTCCTAGAGACTGGTGAGGGGGCTAACCCACATACACGTACATAAATATACGAGCAAAGCATTTTAAAAGGTAAAAGTTCATGAACCGGGGCGTGGTTTTTGCATTCTAAATCATTTTAGCCCGTGGTAATATATATATAGGTAAAGGTTTAAGGCCGAAGGCCAAAATCATCCAATTTTAGGAATTGGAAGTCCACTCCCGTTTCACAAACCATAACAAAAGCTAACACACGAACTCGGCGAGTACGAGTCCCTCATCTGCCTACTTCAATTTAAAACCAAGGCTAAATGCAAAACTAATGCATAAACAATCCCACCTTCTCCAATTGGGAAAGAGAGGCGCGACCCCTCAATCCCCTAAATCTCGGCATACCTGAATGGGGGATCCATCCCGCTCCTTCGATGATATTCCACGTCGGACTCAGAAGACCCGCCTTCCCCTCAACCTCCCAAGGTTGGGCGAAATCTCCCGTTTTGGGGTTGTGTTGATGGAAGAGCCCGACGACCCCGCGGCTGACCCGAGATACCATACCACTTCCCCGGGGCCCAAAGCGAACACGAAAAGCATAACACCGACTTATCTTTCAAAGTCTAAAGCTCGCTAGTACAAACACACGCCAACACTTTTCGAAACAAGAAGGGAAAAATAGCTTATATATGTATATAAAACGGTTTTGCAAACGATCTATAGCAAAAGGGCCAATTCCCACAAAATACATACAAAACATATATCTAAGTACATATATATAATAATTCGCATGCGGGCTCAAAAGTCAAGTAGGGTTGTAGGTCATTATAACTAAAAGAAAGAAACCTCACCTTATCGACCAACGAGAACGAAAAGAGAAGACAATCGCCTAAGAGACCGCCTCCTCAACCACGAAACCAACCTAAAGACAAAACAAAGGGCAAAAGACAAACTTAGACTCTTATGAACCACTTAGACGACCGGCATATGCATATGAATGAGAATGATGCATAAGAAATGCAATGAGAATGCACTTAGGTCACGTTGAGCTATATTAGTTCATACTCAAACATAATTCACATATTTCACGATAAACAACTCCATAGATTTCATGTAACGTACATAAGACATCATACAACACAACAAGCTTGCATGCACATAAGAAAAGGGACAAAGAAATATCAAACAAGGCAAACATTCAAGGTATGAATTCACTTATGCGCATTCATGCGCAGTTAAAGTATATTAGGTCATGTACTTCATAGAAGGCATCAAATTAACGTAATAAATTCATAAAACAACTCAT
Source organism: Lippia alba (assembly GCA_037834125.1). Lineage (NCBI taxonomy): Eukaryota > Viridiplantae > Streptophyta > Magnoliopsida > Lamiales > Verbenaceae > Lippia > Lippia alba. Next base: position 28,172 of record JBBMKE010050945.1, on the reverse strand, counting down.
AACACATATTAAAACAAGTAAGAAATGCATATACTTCACAAAATTTCAAGAAAATAAGCTACAAGGCAAACAAACGCATTAAGAAGCCATGCATGTACATTTAAGCACATAAGAGTATGTTCGTCATATGTTGCATATAAAAGTATCAAATTTATATAATAAATTCTCCAAATAATATTTAACACATAATAAAACATGTTATCAATACAATATAGGTGAGAACTAAGCAAAAAAAACACATAAAACACAAAAGAAATGAAAGAAAACGCGAAACGAACGAAACAGTCGCAGCAGTTCGAAACTGTCACAAAAAGGGGTCGCGGAAGCTACCAAAAATGAACTAAAAATGGTCGCGTCCGCGACCTTCACTGTAGAAACTCAAAACTTGGCAAAATTGGGGTCGCGGGCGGGACCAAAAACCTCCTTCTTTCGGTCACGGCCGCGACTGCACTGTGCAATCGCGAAAACTCCATTTCCAACCCTGTTTTCCTCCTCTCCAAGCTCAGAAACAACAACAACATGAAAGGGAAGGTAAAGGGACACAAAAAGGCAGCTAAAGGCGTCCAAAAACCATAGCAATTCAAGCAACAAGGGATCAAAAAGGCAAATAGAAGCATTCATGCTCATTTCTTCAAATTTCATAAGAATCCATTAATGGTGATTTAATTTTTAGCAACTTAGCACAAGATTCAAGTCAATATTTAACTTATTGAAGTTCTTAGGATCGTTTTCATATCTCAAGCTCAAGAAATGCATCAAAGAAGAGCAAGTTATCAACAAAGAAAGCATGAAACCTAACTACACACCAAATTCATCATATATCATGCATTATTCCAAGAAAATCAGTAAATGAACACTTAAAAGAAAGGGTAGAAGATATAGGGATCAAATTTGGGCTTACCTTTCAAATATGAAGTGATTTGATGGAGGTTTGATCTTGGAATTGCAAGCTTGAAGATGATAAATAGTGATTTTTCCCTTTTCCTTTAGAGCTCGGTTCTCAGCTGCCAAACCCTTGTTTTAAACCCTTGTTTTCTTTGTATAAAATGAAATGAAATGGCTGATAAATGGAAGTGAATTAATTTAGGGGCATGTGGGTCCAAGAAACACCTAATTTGGGCAAGAAATGAATAAGTTATGGCCAAAAGAATGCAAAGGGGTCCATTCGCGCGTGATGCTCGGTTCGGGCAAGTTTCGGGATTCCAAACAGGCTTAGAAAACTAAAAGGCTAGGTTTCTTAGCTTCCAAATCTCATTGTGAGTCCGACGCTACTTCCGGAATTCGAATTTGAATTCCCTAACTCAAGTTATGACCTTCGAACCCGAGGCGCGCTAAAACGAATTAGGCCCTCGAATCCCTAATCAAATAAAATATGGTGCGTTACCATATTAAACAAGTACAGAAATGAAAAACGAGCACATTAATAATTAATTTAATTGCACATTTAGCTCTCCCGCGAGTGCATACCTGCAAGGCCAAAAATCGGGATGTTACAGTATGTAAGCTTGAAATGTTTTGCAACAAGGCTATGCTCCAAAACGTGTGTCTTCGCGTCATCTTTGGGTTTAGATGACACAGAGAGGTATGTTATAGCATATGCCAAGTTGCAAGGTAAGGTATGCTCAATAAGGTACGTAAGTTATGCTTTGTTAAGTCTGTTCTGCGCGAGGTTTGCCCTGAAATATGAGAATTTCATATGATCTGGATTTGTTTAGGCCCTGGGAGTTGTGGATGAGGAGCCCCGGGACAGCAAGGGTCATCGGGATATACCTGTGCACGATTCCCATTCATAGTACCATGTGCGATTCCAGGAGGTTGATGAGGCTTGATGCTCCGAGTACGTTGTAGGTTAGCTACCCCTCGTACATATGTATGTAGGCGGTGAGGGTTTGATTCCCGAACACCGTGGTATGGAGGATGGATTGATTTGTGAGTAAGTTAGCTTTGCTTATGTTTGTTCTGGAAGTAGGTTGGAGGCCCGTACTCGCCGGGTATTTGTTACGTTCTGTTATGTTGATTATGAAACGGGATAGGCGCCTTCTCTTCTTTTATGATTCAAGTTTGTTCTGTCTGTTATGATTTAAATAAGTATAAATATGAATTGAGTTTGGTTTGAAAATCGTTTTGGTATGCAAAACCCTATTTCCGGTTCATAATCTTTCTTTTGATACGTGCTCTGCTCCTTATTATGTATAGTGTGAGTGTGTTCAGCCCCTTCACTCAGTCGAACTGTTATACTGACCCCCTCTCCTTTTCCCCCCTCCAGTTTCAAGTGCTGGATTTGGTTCGAGCTAGGTGGTTTCGAGTTGAGTCATTTGTTCAGTCTGAGTCAGTTTATGTCTTTTGAGTTCTGTTTATATATTTCATTTGTTTGAATTCGTTTACGTTGTAAATTGTATAATTTATGTTCAGTTAATTATCATGTCGGCATTCTTAAATGTTTAAATTGCCCTTGTCGGGCTTTGTCTTTATGCTTTAAAAGAGGCCTATGAGCCCATGTTGCATGTGATTCGAATGTTTTAATTCTTGCCGGCCCGTGGCCATTACATGTGGGAGTGCGATTGTATCATTTGATAGGTTCCTAATCGGGATAGGATAGGATAGTTAGCTGGAATAGATGAACCCATACTATTGATTGATATGAACTGTTTTATTATGTTTGATGCTTGAAGGCTTTTGTTAGCCCGTAATTCTGCATCGCTTCCGCATACAGGTTTTTGCATATTTTGTCGTATGGGATTTAGGTACCACCTAGCCTAGGTTGGATTTTCTTGTTTGTCACTCGTTCGCTTTGACTTGGTGCGTGTGCGAACTTTCCATTTTGTACACGTGTCGATCCTAGTGTGGGGGATGTGGTGCCTTTCATTTGGGGTGCTACATCTATAAGTGGTATAAGAGCTACCAGGTTCAGAGCCGGTGCTCTGGGGTCGACTCGTGTCTGTCTAGATTGTACCGCATAGGAATACTTATGCATTGCATCCTTCTAATGTGAAATTTTGACTTCTCCGCATGAATTTTTCTGAGCTTATGTGATTTTGTGCTCATTATGATTATGATTTTTGCAAGATTATCAGTGTTGTGCTTTAAAATTTTAGTAATTTATGTATTGCATTTGCATTACTTAAGTGTTCTTAATTGTTTTCACTACTTGACATATCTACGTACTAACCCTCATGCATAGATATTTATTCAATTTATGAATTGTGGAGCGTCGCATCGGCGCCAAAATTTTGATTGATCGAGACGATGCTTTCCACTTCTACAAATTGATGATAGGAGATTCAAAGTTGTCATACTCTTACAAAAGACGAATGGATCTCTTCCAGAATTCAAATAAGGAATCAATGCTATCATTATGAAAATGGGTATTATACATTCATAGCACGTGCATCATGCATTGGAGTAAATTTTAATTATTTTTGAACATATGCTCTACGTGCTTAACTGTCTTCCTTGCTAGATTTGAGTGCATGTCATTTACATTACTAGTCCCTCATGCATTAGATTCATGGTTATATTTAGGTGACTCCCTTTCCTGTTCCAATGAATGTTGATTTTAGTGGAAGCTGCACTGGGATCTGAATTGTGGTGGATCATAAAATGTACGGATGATTAAACAAACTCAGGGTATAGGGTGGATAAAATGATGATATCTGTATACGAGAGAGACAAGAGGTCTTTTAACTATCAAGATGATTTCGAGATATATACTCTACATACTTGGAGGTACTCGGGGGTAACAGGCTTTATAAGAACACTAAAATTTCTAACTTTGGATAACGTGAATTAGCAATTGGGGAATCGAGATCCTTGTACCTTTTAAATATTCTCAAGTGAAGGTCAGGTTATTGTAAAGACACCAACGAGGGTCGCTATACTTGTATTAAAGGAAAAAGGAATAAACTATATAACCTGCAGATTTTTGGCGATGATGTCATTGAAGGCTAACTCCACTAAAAGATGGGGATGAGAGGATCATTTAAATGACGGTATCAAAGCAGGATTAATTAAAGATTCTCTACTTATCTCTCCACGATTCCTCTGAGAGATTTAACCGTTGGTAAAGAGATAGTAATTCTCAATTACCAAGGATTTTATTGGGATTTCAAGAGACAACAAGGATCACTTTACTCCGAGAATCAAGCGAACCGGTTCAAGACCACTTGGGCACCCTAGAATCTGAGAGAATACTAAAGAATGCAAATTTGAATGGAGGGTTGGAACCACAGCTAGTCAAGGATTTGATTATCCCTCCAAATTGAAGAATTGCCAACCTCGGCTCCATTACTACGGTGAACGGTACATTGAGCATTCATGGCATCTGCACACATGCATTGCATAAATTATTGTATTTTATTTTGCTTAACGTATGTGAGGACATATAATGCTTGATGTTTTCTTGATTAAGATAACGTGACTAATTGATTTAATTTTTGTAACTTCAGATTTATTGTTGTTGTGAATTTTGTAAACTGAATGGATTATATGCTTACATGAATTATTCGTACTTAGTGCTTATAACTTAATTACTCACTAATCCTTCATGCACATACAAGAATACTGTGATTTTATTTTATAGAGATTTCATAGGGATATATTGGACATGGATGATGAGATTTTACTCTAGGGACGCCTATAGCAGTTGTGATAAGGTACAGTAAGCATGCATCACATATTCTGCATCGAGTGCTACTCTGTTATGCTTGTGTTTGGATGCTGATTAAGTGAACTTATGTGCTAGAGAGGTGTTATGATCTCTCTATTTACGTGTTGGAGAGATGTTAGATTCTCTCTATTTATGTGATAGAAAGATGTTGGATTTTTTCTAACTTATGTGGGCGAGAGATTTTGGATTCTCTTGGAGTTAGATATTCGGAGATGCTGGATTCCCCCAAATTTAGAGGTTTGAGAAATACTGGATTTTCTCAAACTAGAATGTTTGAGAGATGTGGGAGTCTGCCAGACTTAGGATGAGAGACGAGGTTCACTCGATTATTTGGTTGAGGGACGGGGTTCTCTCAATTAGGTGCTTCAGATATGGGGGTTCTCTCGATTATGTGCAGGGAGATGGGGCTCTCTCTCTCTTTGCCGAGAGATGGAATTCTCTCTTTATGCTTGCTTCGCACTTTTCGTTGGCTCTTCTGAAGATTGCAAGTGAAGGGCCGATGGCTTTGAGATCGTGAACAACTTTTACCATCCACTTCGAATAAAAAATGAAGGAGTTTGAACGACCAATGATCGAGTTCAGAAACACTCCTTGATGGTGTGAAGGGCATTCGAATGAGGATCTGAACCACAAACATCCCTCGAGTGATTGGAAGATGGATGTGTTGAAGTGATGGAAGCCGTTCCAATTTAACATGCGTACCTGGGGACCAGGTTCTTTGAAGGGGAAAAGGTTGTGACATCTCGGTTCTCCGATCGACTAAGCTGGTGCCACGTGTTAACTGCTTTATGTGTTTTAACTATTTAATTTACTCCTATTTGTTGTTTAATGAGTTGTAATTGCTCTAATTCTGTGACTTTGCGCGTTGCGGGGCACTATTTCCAACTCTTTAAGAGTTTAAGGGCCTATTTGCAATTTTTTCTTTTAGGGGTCTTTCGGTCATTTTTTGTTCAGATGAAAGTTTGACCAATTTGACCCCTCCAATGCGTTCGGGGCATCGAAGCGAGTCCGTAGACTCTAAGTTTGCCCAATTCTTACCTCGTTTGCTCATTCTACAACCGTTTTACTTGTTCGAATTTGAATTAAATATCCAGAATCCTCGTTGGACCAAACACAATGAGAACACACATCAGCTCTCTCTCCCCTCTCATGCACTCTCTCTCCAGCGATTCGCACACACCCGAGTGTGTGTTTTCATGCACAATTCAATCTCCTTCGTTTCTCGATAAAATTTGATGTGCGAATAGTGAAAATCGATCATCTCGATGATGCGGTCACAATGGTACAAGAATCGTGGCCTGAAACACAAGGGTGGTGGAGAAAACCAGAGTTGCAGACGCGGCGGCGATGAGGCTCAACCACCGCGACTTCGCCAGTGGTTTTTGTTGGCTCCGGCGTCCATTTTATGACATGCACCCCGAGCTAGATGGGGAACATCCAGGCGCTTCATTCCGGCATGGCGGTGCGACCATTGGATCAACGACGGCGCCTCATGCGCTGCCTGAAGTCATGCGCAGCAGCAGAGGACATTGTAGCGACTGCAAAATTGCCGTCCCGATGCCTTTTTCCAACGGACTTTGGTGATTTTCGACTGTTCTGTATGCCCTGAGTCCATTTTGGACATTAGATTGGGCCGAATTGCGGCGGTTAAGGCGGCACGACGACATCAGGGATGGTGTGACTTTGGGAGGGAATTTGGAGCTTTACCGGTGGTATTTTGGCAATGGGGTCTTCACAAAAGTTGCTCAGATGGACAAGACTGAGCTTTCCGTGGTGGTGCTGACCCCTGAATTGGCGGTTTTGATGGTGGTCAGTGGCGGCGCGTGGTGTTCATCGCCACCATCTCCGGTGTCTTTTTTTGGCGAATTCTTTAGGGGTTTCAGAGTATTCGATACGAGCTTTACAATGGTACATTAGGAATTCATTTTCGTCGAGCGGTTTGGACTTAATTTCGATTATTGAATCTAGGGTTTTGTATTCATTTTTCTTCAATTAAATCCGGTGGGTCGATATTTTCAGACTTGGATTGAGGGATTTTGTTGAACACTCTGAGGCGTACGTTTGGGTATTTTTGGGGATCTTTTTGGCCACCGGAGGGCGACTGTCAGCCGCGTTCAAGCAACTTACGGCGTCAGCATTTAGGCATTCTTCATTCAACGGGATTCGTTTCATTGTGGTGAGTCCAACACCACTTTCCGTTCGTCTTTTGGGCATTTATTTTCTACGAATTTTATTGTGTAATTGAGAATTATTCGATTTAATTATTTAAATTGTAAATAATTAGATTGTTGTTCAATCGTTGATTGGAATGTATTTCGATGTATATGAAATTATATATCTAATGGAATGTGATATGCGTTGATGTCTTGAATTGTAGAATGAAGCCCGAAATGTCGAAATTGTATTGATTGTTCTTTATTCTAAATTGTAAATTCGATCAAGTATGTACGTTGAATTGAAATTTTACGTTGTATGTTATTCGAAAAATATAACATGATATATGAAATATATGATTCTTAATTTATTGGAATTTATTATCTCAATTATGCCACTTCTTGTTTATGATATTTCTCTTAAGGGATATTGTAATTTTAGAAACTAAATTTGATAATGAAACTATATGGAACCTATATAATAAATTTGAACGAATTGTTAAGTATGCCAATTGTTGAGGAAGATGTGAGTTTTACAAATGTGTAACTTTGAATAAATTGATAACCTCTTGGACGATAATTGGATTGAAATTAGTCTTATATGATTTTATTAGGGACTTTCACATTTAAGAGATAATTTAAGTGTACATATATGAATTAGGTTGGCGATGAATGGTGTAATATGAAATAATGTGATTTGTATTTTCTTTACATTTTTCTTATTTACATTAATTGAGCATATAAACATGTCCTAATAGATATGTGTTTGTATAAGATATGTGTATGGCTATAACCCTCTATGCTCGTTTTCAAGCCTGCATGCGATTATACTATTATATTTATATAATAGATATGTGTTTGTATATGATATGTGTATGACTTTGTTACACGAGGAAAGTTTTGAATTATACGTACGAGCGTATGTAAGCTTGAAATGTTTTGTAACAAGGCTATGCTCCAAACCGTGTGTCTTCGCATTAGCTTTGGTTTGGATGACACAGAGAGGTATGTTATAGCATATACTAAATTGCAAGGTAAGATATGCTCAATAAGGTACGTTAGTTATGCTTTATTAAGTCTGTTCTATACGAGGTTTACCCTGAAATATGGGAATTTGATATGATCTGGATTTGTTTGGACCTTGGGAGTTATGGGTAAGGAGCCCCAGGATGGCAAGGGCCATCGGGTATACATATGCATGATTCCTATTCGTAGTAGCACGTGTGATTCCAGGAGGTTGATGAGGCGTGATGCTCTGAGTACGTTGTGGGTTAGCTACCCCTCGCACATATGTATGTAGGCGGTGAGGGTTTGATTCCCGAATGCCGTGGTGTGGAGAATGGATTGATTTGTGAGTAATTTGGTTTTGCTTATGTCTGTTCTGGAAGTAGGTTGGAGGCTCGTTACTCGTCGGGTATTTGTTACATTCTGTTATGTTGATTATGAAATGGGATAGGCGTTTTCTCTTCTGTTGTGATTCGAGTTTGTTCTGTCTGTTATGATTTGAGTAAGTATGAAATGAGTTTGGTTTGAAAATGGTTTTGGTATGCAAAACCCTATTCCCAGTTCATAATCTTTCTTTTGATACGTGCTATGCTCCTTATTATGTATAGTGTGAGTGTGTTCAGTCTCCTCACACAGTCGAGCCGTTAGACTGACCCCTCTCATTTTTCCCCCTTTAATTTCAGGTGCTGGATTTGGTTCGAGCTAGGCGGTTTTGAGTTGATTCGTTTGTATTATCTGAGTGATTTTATGTCTTTTGAGTTCTGCTTATATATTTCATTCGTTTGAATTCGTTTATATTGTAAATTGTATAATTTATTTTCAGTTAGTTATCGTGTTGGCATTCTTAAATGTTTAAATTGCCCTTGTCGGGCTTTGTCTTCACGCTTTACAAGAGGCCTGTGAGCTAAAACTAAAAAGAGACTTGTGAGCCCAAGTTTGCATGTGATTCGAATGTTTTAATTCTTGCCTGCCCGTGGCCATTGTATGTGGGAGTGCGATTGTATGATTTGACAGGTTGCTAAATCGGGACAGGTTAGAACAGGTGGCTGTAATAGATGAACCGTGCTGTTGATTGATATGAACTGTTTTGTTATGTTCGATGCTTGAAGGTTTTTGTTAGCTCATAATTTTGCATCGCTTCCGCATATAGGTTTTTGCATATTTTGTTCTATAGGGTTTAGGTACCGCCTAGCCTAGGTTGGATTTTCTTGTTTGTCACTTGTTCGCTTTGACTTGGTGCGCGTGCAGATTTTCCATTTCGTACACGTGTCGAGTCCTAGTGCGGAGGATGTGGTGCCTTTCATTTGGGGTGCTACAATCCTCGACCTAACCATGTCATTACACTCGACCCGGAAGGCTTCGACCCCATCGACTCAGGTACCACGTGTCAACACATTACACACCAATTAATGGCCAACCGAGCATTTAATGCATGACCATAGTGGGGCACCTATCAGCTTGGGAAAGAGACCGTAAGTCGATGTAATCATGACTTTACTATTAGGAAATACGGAATAGAAATGCAGCGAAAATTTAAAATTTTTTCCAACTAAGCAAGATCGGAACTCGCAATACCTATTTCTAGATTCGTAGAGATCAAGACCTTACATTAAAGGGGTTCTTTCTTGACACGTTCTAACCGTCCAAGAACGCTCTTCATGTGGTAATGGCAACCCTCGTCCCTCGAAAAGTTCTTTCTACATTAGATTCCAAGCGAGGTCTCCCCTAGAGTAATAATCCACACCAACCTAGATACAAATCATGTCGAGGAAAGTGCTAGCGATATAACATGTGTAAAAAAAGAAACATAAAATGATAAGAGAGAGAGAGCAAGAGAGATTATCCCGATTCTTGAACCCCAGACATTTGGGCGTGATTCCCGAGCTCACGCGTAAGGGAGAAAATACATGCCCAAGCCCCTTTTATAGGCTAGGGTTCGAAACCCTAGCTTTGTGAGTTGGAGTTGGATTCCAACTTTGACTTTTCTTCTTTTGCTTTTCCTTCAAGAAATAGAATTCTTATTCAAGACAAGATATTTTTATTTCTTCTAGAAAAAGAGTTCCTAATTTAATATTAGGAATATTAATCATTCTAATAATAATTAATATATTACTCTCATAATATTTATTCTAATTTAGAATTAATATTTACTAGAATAATAAACAGAAGATATTTATTTATTTATTATTTCTAATCAAATTAGAACAAATAATTAAATACTTAGAATTAATTCTCCTAATTAATTCCATGAAATGCTTTAGAATTAATTCTCTAATTAATTCTATTTAGGTCATATAATTAATTCTCTTAATTAATTATATTTGACATTTATAATTAATTCTCTAATTAATCAATATGTGGTTAAATTTCTCAATTGGACCACACGCCCAATCCTTGCTCATGTGCCACACGTGTATGTTTACACGTGTGGCCTCGTTTTGATCAACTACTTGATCTTTCTTTCAGTACCCATTGTACCCGGAATTTGTATGTGACCCTCTAGGTTCATTCTCAGTTAGCAGTGAGGCTAATCTGCCTTATTAGTCTCACAGATCATACAATCATAATCTAGTATCAGTTGTATGGCTCTTACCCGAACAATGAATATATATTCGAAAGAACCTTTCAGTCAATGACAGCTATGAGGTACGATCCTCCTACCATCTCATCTCTTGATTAGATCTAGGGCATGGAAATAATGAGAGGCCCACTAATCTTAATCTTAAAGCTAAGTTTGTTTCATATCCATTTGATCTCAATCCAAGAAACCCTTTTCTTGATATCTTGATCCACTACCTCGGTCGAGGGTTTAGGATGGTATATGAACAACTTATGCAATGATAGATCTTTTTGCATCACAGCAAGTGTAGGTCCTTTGTTAATTCTCACATGCTTTCATGTGGTACTTGTGTAGCCCCAACATAAGTCTTGAATCAGTTGTCCCGAGGGACATCTTTTAAGGCTTATGTCAAAGACTACCAAGTTAGCTCACATAAAACATCAATGAAATTTCAAGTCTAAGGATTATCTTACTCACGCTATTGACCTGTGATATATTTCCTAATCTGGAATTTCCTTCTTCCTAAAGTGGAAACTTCCTTTCCCATTTAGGAATCCTCTCATGCGGGACACCTCAGTGTACCCGTTCTTATTAACGAGAACCCTCATGTATTGTGTATGCATCGCCAATGTATATCCCATGAAACATGATGCTCCTTCTTAATGATGCAATCACACAAGCAAGTCTCAATTAAGCCTAATCAACACTTCCACTATTTGTTGGACTCATCGACTTGGAGTGGTTTCTAATCCGGCCTTGAGTTAGGGCTTATTTCATGTGCCGTTCACCTAAAGGTAAAGTGTCTAACAACTTGATGGATTAGGGGAGTTCTAATACATGCACACGTAATGAAAACACTCAAAACACGTACTGTCATATAAAGAAGTGTTAGCCTATGATAATAATTAAATGTATATTATTCAAAGATTGTATGCAGTACTAGAAAAGTCCCAAAATGGATTATAACTAATTGGCTTTCTAAGGCACTTTTCCAACATTTACCTAGTATAAATACCCCCTCATTTATTTCACACTGTAAGTTCTCACCTACCGCATTTACTGCACTTAAATTCGATCTTTGTAACTGAATTGATCGTCGGAGTGCCGACCTGGGTAAGACCCCCAAGTCCCCCAAGTTGGCCTCTAGCACATCCCTTCTGTTTCTTCGACTAGGACTTGAGAAGATGATGACAATTCTGTAGTGATTCGAGATACCCGGTTTCACGACTCCTAGTAAGTAGAAAAAGGGTTCAATCATTTTGGCGCCATCTGTGGGAATCCGCAACAGAAGCCTATCACGATGTCTTCTTGAAATGCCATTAATAATGTCCAGATCTTCGATGAAGAAAATCATGAAATTCTTTCCCAACTCCATACTCAAGTTCCTACACAAGCTACTATCAATGCACCCCTCGTATATTCCACCCCCGAACTAGAACAATATTTGAAGGAATGCAGAGAGAAGGTAATCGCAGCTGCAGCAGAGGGTCGAGAGCCAGGGATGCCCGCATGTCCTCCTCATCCTCGACCCATAGCTAATATCCCTATATTCATCCCTCTGTTAACTATCAGTATCCAATCGGGTACTTTTTCGGAGTCGGACATGCTGCTCCACCACTGGTGCAAGGGGGTCTAGCAACCGAAACAAAAGGCGCCACATCCCCCACACCATGAGCCCGATCCACACATGAAATGGTAAGTCCATACATGAACCAAGCTCACAGCGAACGGGGACTCATTCACTCACTAGGCTAGATGGGAGCTAGAACCTCGAAACTAAATAATCCAAACTCTGAACACAAAAACAGAGTTATGCAACAATGCAGAAACTTACTATAATACATCACATTCACAACGAGCCACGGGCTCCATTTACAAAAGATATACATTTAACAATGGCCTTCACAGCCTCAATAATCAATAATGTGCCACAGGTGTTAATAATCATACATAACAATTAAAAGATGCATGTAAGTGTAAAAGTAAACTGAAACCTAATGCAAGACTCTGGTAGACTCGAAAGACTCGACTTCCCGCCTAGCACTCCTCAAAAGAGAAACCAGCACAACACAACTACAACAAAATCGGGTTTAATCTATAGGAGACTGGTGGGTATAAAACAGGGCATAAATATAATATAAGATAGAATTTAAATCACATGCATGCATGTTATAATCCCATATGAGGTTTGAAGAAAATTTCCAAAGTGGGAAAAACTAAGAAATCAACGTTTGGGATTATAACAATCATATTTCATTTATTAGTTAACTAATAGCCCGGCGGGTAGGCGTGCATAATCTCCATCCATCTCCTTTGTGTATCCATTAATTGTTCATTCAATCATTCGTTATCATGCATTCATTCTTGTGTGCACAATCAATCAATTCACCTTCTCCTTCATTTAGAAACGCGTCTGCCTTGCGCAGCGGAAGATATTGTCCTGGTGGACCATGGGCGAACCCATGCCGCTTACAGGTTTTGTTTCTCCCAATGGTGTAATCGGTGCCCTGGGGGCCCCATCCAGAAGGACGCGTCTTCCAATCATTGACCAATGGAATTATATGGAATCCCCCAATTGGCACTCAACTCCCATTCCCCGCTAAAACTCCTAGCGAGGGCCGATATCATCGTAATCCATGTGGGATGAAGGTACGGGATCACTTCCGCCCGATGCCTCCCCGATAGCCACATACACTAAGTCCCTAGGCCCATGTATTCATTCATTCATGCAATCATTTCCCGCTAAAACATTAGGAAGTGACTTTCATAAAGAAAAGGGGATTTACGTTGGCAATCATTTGCTCGATAAAGTGATTCAAAATATATATATAATATTTTGGCTTAAAACCTTGCACATTAGGGATATATCGGGTCGTCATTAAATAATAGAAGAGAAACCCACCTGTTACACCTTACCGAACATTACAAAGAAGACAAGAAGACATGAAAGTGTCCTATGAACCCGACAAGTCTCCGCCCTGGATAAAATTGTACCAAAGATAACACTGTGCATTCGTGAGAATCAAGACTCTAAATGAACCAAATATGACGCACGGCCATGTGTTAAAGTGATAAGACATGCATAAAAGATAACAATGTGTCATGGAGGTGTTCATGTGCACAATTAATGCCACTTAGACACATAAACATTTCAATCATTCAATACACGAATAAATCATATTCCTTTCATTGTCATTCGTTCATTCAATATCAATCATTCATTCAATATTAAATGCCTAGTATATTATAATTCATGTTAACAATACATAAGAATTATTTAGAGATAAAAGGAATCCATGAAACACATAAAGAATACAAGGTTTGCAAGGAAAGTTCATATCGTAACATTTTAATGTTCACGTTGTCATTCACCTTTCCATATAGAATTCATAACATAAAATTCATAAAAAAACTAAAATATATCATACATTAACAATTAAAAATGCATACAATTCAATCAAATCATACACAAAGTCTGGGAAGGTGGAAAGACAGCAAGGGAATAAATTTGATCAAGTATGCTGACAGTTTTTCATATGCGCATGTTGTAGGAAATTGAACATATCTCAAATTGTATAAGTTGGAATGAAGTTTTGTTTGTTGGATATGAAAGTCGGCTCACAGGGCTTTCTACTGATGTATAACTCAAAGCGTGATTCAAATCGAGGTGAAAATGGCATAGGTGCGAAGTTGAGTGAAACCAGATTTTCGAGGAAATGGCGACACCCAAAAGGATTGATTAGATCTCACAAACTATAAAAGATATTGAGTTGATTCCAATTAAAGAATGATTTAGAGTTCAAAATGTTTGTATGGTTAAAATTTCAAGTCATTTGGACTTCGGATAAAGGGTCAACGGAGCAAAACAATCTCAAACAGAAAACAGGGCATAGTCCACGCCCGTGGAAGAAATTCCCACGCCCGTGGGAAATTAAATAAGCCAAAATCTGGCATAAATTTGGGCACCATCCACGCCCGTGGAGGAATTTTCCATGCCCTTGGAAGATTCTAGGCAATAAAAATGATGGGAAACAAGCTCCAAACCTTCCCAAACTCATACTAAACATCAAGCAACTCACAAATACACCACAATACAAGATATAACACATATATTTTACATTAAAACAAGTTTTACTCCACAAATTCATCAAAGCCACCCATAATATATATAATCTGTACATACACATATACATCTTCAAATAAACCAAGGGGTTTTACCAAAAATGGAACGAGGGCATTGAGGGAGAACTTGTGGTGGTCTTGGATCGTCGGATTCCTTGCCGACTTTGGTGGAGCTAGCATTTCCCCTTTTTCTTCTTGATTCTCCTTGCCCTTGCTTGAAGTAGAAATGAAGAAGGAGAAAGAAGAAGAAAGTGATGATGGTGGTAAGGTGGTGGCCGGCGGCCGGTGGTGGTGCCGGAGATGGTGGTCCGATGGTGGAGGTAGTTTCTCTCTTAGAGGGGAAAGGGAAATGAAGAAGAAGAAAGAAAATGAAATGAGGGGAGTGCGTGTGTGTGTGTTCTTTTTTTGTTAGGAGAAAAGGGAAAGTGATACGCAGGGCCCGATCAAGATATATTTGTGTGCGGTGATAATTTGTATGGTTTCGACTCGAATTAAAATACGATCGGGATAGGTCTAAGTTCCCGAATTAAATAAAAAGGTATAGGAAATGAGTTCAAGAATTTATAAGTTATAAAAGGTGAATCTCGGGAAAGGAATAATGTGTACATGTGATTATAGTAAAACGAACAAACGTTAGTCACGTACACAAATAAATACGATTGCATAATGTAAA
The DNA here is from genome assembly GCA_037834125.1 of Lippia alba. Lineage (NCBI taxonomy): Eukaryota > Viridiplantae > Streptophyta > Magnoliopsida > Lamiales > Verbenaceae > Lippia > Lippia alba. The sequence continues at coordinate 12,993 of JBBMKE010050945.1, read as the reverse complement.
GAATTAATTAAACACATAATTCACGTATTCACATAATTAAACATATGAAATACATAACTCTCGGTCTGACTGCACTCATGACTCCATATCTGGTCAGCCTTGAAAACACGGGGCGTCACAACCTCTTCCCCTTAAGAAGGACCTATCCTCAGGTCCTATGCCTCAAGTTCTGGACTCTTAGCACAACTCTCCAGTGTTCATCCCACGCGGGGTTAGCTACTCCCCGATAGGAATTAGTTCTGAAAAGGTCTTCAAGCAACAGGGTCTTGATGTTCTCGAACTTATCCAATGTTAAGCGAGTAGTTCAGTTAGAATCATACAACAAGAGGGTCCAAAAGATTCAACTCTCATCGCTTAAATCCATTATGACCTAACTCTTGGGGTTCGGTTGAAACGAGTATGGTGCAATAGACAATCACTAACTCAAAACCAAGAACCTAACCGAACTCTTCAATGGCTTTATGTTTAGGTTTGTTGTTAGACGAATCAAACTATCCTTGATCAAGTACTCCGATGATTGATGTAGTTGCTTCATAGGGTCTCCACGACCCTCGTCTCACCGGAAAGTCCAAACACTCACGAACTAAGCTGCCTCCAACGGTAAGCTAGCTAGCAACATGCATACTCACGCACACGGCATGCGCAAAGAAGTATTCATCAAGCACATGCAACCACTAACGAAAGGTAAAACAATGGTAGCACATATGCATGAATATGCAATGAATGTTTTAAGTGTACCGTGCACCGAAGAAATAAAATTGATGATGATGTCATTGTTAGGTGAATATATTATCCCGTGCTTAAGTTGATCCTCAACTTTCTTCTTGTTCCTACAGCCCGTATTAGGTCCTTTCTATATTCCGTCTTCCTAATACCACATTTTCGATTACCACCTTCTTCCATGTCCTTTCCTTAATTCTTGAGTACGTGTTTGGCTTAATCCTCTTAACTTGTCTTCCTAGTGGTCGGCACTTAACGGACTCAAGTTCTCAAAGTATCCTCCTAATGCACGAGCCACTTTAATTTTCCTTAATATGCTTTTGGCCCATCGGGAAGAAATGATTGACGGGATGTAATTCCGTTCACTTATATTATGTTCGGCCTCCCATGCTTGGTCAAATCTTCTCTTACTCAATCATCACGGAGTATGATGATTTGATTGAGCTTTCTTTACCCTCCATTTCTTTCATTATTCCCTCGCTTCTCTATGTGGTTCCATCTTCTACCCTTGGAAGGTCGTGCGCATACCCGAATAAGAAGGAAGCTCGATGACTTGATTTATTACAGCGGTCAACTCTCGAGCTTATCTCTTTACCCCTCGGAGTACCTATCTCTCCCACACTCTCTTGAAATTCACAGTCATTGATTTTTGGAGTGTTTCGATGCTAAGGCCTTCTATCCTTCTCTTTTTATTCTCAACATATATTTTTCTTGATTCCGGCTTGAAGTAACAAATTGTTTCATTCGAAATGCTTGACCCGGTTATGTAATGATTCAGTAATATCACATATATTCACCGTTTAGAGTGATTGATTTGGGTGAAACTCGCGCTTCTCTTGTTTTCCATTTCCAATCCAATCCCCCAACCCCATCAAAATTCCCGTTGCGTATCCATTAATCGTTCATCCAATCATTTGTTATCATGCATTCATTCTTGTGTGCACAATCAATTAATTCACCTTCTCCTTCATTTAGAAACACGTCTGTCTTGCACAGCGGAAGATATTGTCCTGGTGGACCATGGGCGAACCTATGCCACTTAAAGGTTTTGTTCCTCCCGATGGTGTAACTGGTGCCCCGAGGGGACCCATCCAAGAGGACGTGTCTCCCAATCATTGACCAATGGGGTTACATGGAATCCCCTAATTGGCACTAACTCCCATTCCCTGCTAAAACTCCTAGCGAGGGCCTATATCGTCTAATCCATGTGGGACTAAGGTACGGGATTACCATCGGCCCGATGCCTTCCCGGATAGCCACATACACTAAGTCTCTGGGCCCGTGCATTCATTCATTCATGCAATCATTTCCCGCCAAAACATTAGGTAGTGACTTTCATAAAGAAAAGGGGTTTTATGTTGGCAATCATTTACTCAATAAAGTGACTCGAAATATACATATATAATATTTTGGCTTAAAACCTTGCACATTAGGGATATATCGGGTCGTCATTAACTAATAGACGAGAAACCCACCTGTTATACCTTACCGAACATTACAAAGAAAACAAGAAGACATGAAAGTGTCCTATGAACCCGGCAAGTCTCCACCCTGGAGAAAACTGTACCAAAGACAACACCGTGCATTCATGAGAATCAAGACTCTAAATGAGCCAAATATGACACACGGCCGATAACAATGTGTCATGGAGGTGTTCATGTGCACAATTAATCCCACTTAGACACATAAACTTTTCAATCATTCAATACACGAATAAATCATATTCCTTTCATTATCATTTGTTCATTTAATATCAATCATTCATTCAATATTAAATGCATAGTATATTATAATGCATGTTAACAATGCATAATAATTATTTAGAGATAAAAGGAATCCATGAAATACATAAGGAATACAAGGTTTGCAAGGAAAGTTCATATCGTAACATTTAAATGTTCACGTTGTCATTTCACCTTTCCATATAGAATTCATAACATAAAATTCATAAAAAAACTAAAATATATCATACATTAACAATTAAGCATTCATACAATTCAATCAAAGCATACACAAAGTCTGGGAAGGTGGAAAGACAGCAAGGGAATAGATTTGATCAAGTATCAGCAAATGCCGACAATTTTTCATATGTGCAGGTTGTAGAAAATTGAACATATCTCAAGTTGTATAAGTTCGAATGGAGTTTTATTTGTTGGATATGAAAGTCGGCTGATAGGGATTCCTACTGATGTAACACTTAAAGTGTGATTCAAATCAAGGTGAAAATGACATAGGTGAGAAGTTGAGTGAAAGCAGATTTTTGAGGAAATGGTGACACCCTAAAGGATTGATTAGACCTCACAAACTATAAAATATATTGAGTTGATTCTAATTGTAGAATGACGTAGACTTCAAAATGTTTCTACGGTTAAAATTTCAAGTCATTTGGACTTCGGATGAAGGGTCAACGAAGCAAAACAATCTCAGACAGAAAATAGGGCATAGTCCACGCCCGTGGAAGAAATACCGATGCCCGTGGGAAATAGGCCAAAATATGGTAGAAAGTTGGGCACCATCCACGCTCATGGAGGAATTTTCCAAGATTCTAGGCATTAAAAATGCCTGGAAACAAGCTCCAAACCTTCCCAAACTCATACTAAACACCAAGCAACTCACAAATACACCACAATACAAGATATAGCACATATATTTCACATTAAAACAAGTCTTACCCCACAAATTCATCAAACCCACCCATAATATATATAACCTATACATACACATATACATCTTCAAATAAACTAAGGGGTTTTACCAAAAATGGAATGAGGGCATTGAGGGTGAGCTCGTGGTGGTCTTGGATCGTCGGATTCCTTGCCGGATTTAGTGGAGCTAGCATTTTCCCCTTTTTCTTCTTGATTCTCCTTACCCTTGCTTGAAGTAGAAATGAAGAAGGAAAAAAGAAGAAGAAAGTGATGATGGTGGTGAGGTGGTAGCCGGCGGCCGGTTGTGGTGGTGCCAGAGATGGTGGTCTGATGGTGGAGGTGGTTTCTCTCTTGGAGGGGAAACAGAAATGAAGAAGAAGAAAGAAAATGAAATGAGGGGAGTGTATGTGTGTGTGTGTGTGTTCTTATTTTGTTAGGAGAAAAGGAAAAGTGATACGTGGGGCCCGATCGAGAGATATTTGTATGTGGTGATAATTTGTGTGGTTTCGACACGAATTAAAATACGACTGGGGTAGGACTAAGTTCCCGATTAAATAAAAAGGGGTAGAAAATGAGTTCAGGAATTTACGAGTTATAAAGGTGAAGCTCGGGGAAGAAATAATGTGTAAGCGTGATTATAGTAAAACGAACAAATGTTAGTCACGTGCACAAATAAATATAATTGCATAACGTAAAGAATTAATTAAACATATAATTCACGTAATTCACATAATTAAACATATGAAACACGTAACTCTCGGTCTGACCGCACTCATGACGCCATACGTGGTTAGTCTTGAAAACACGGGGCGTCATAGGGGGCTACGCCCGAGTGTCCAACCCGCTCGACGTCCCTTTCGAGAAAGGATCGAGGTCCAGGAAGAAGAGGCTAACTCTCGTGCACATAGCTTGAGATACAAGCAACGGGCCAACCCTACTCGAAGATAATACTCCCATAACTCCGGATCTCATCGGTCCTATACTACTCAAAATTCTAGAGACGAGCTCGGAGACCGACGCGATGAAGCCTCACAACATAATTCAAATGGGGTATTCAGCCGTCTAGGAGCCGATGGGAGGTGGAACGATATCTAGAGATCCAACTAAGGAAGGATCATTTGCTCCGATGATCTAATGAATCAATTACCTCCTCGACCCCGAGAGATGATTACCCTCATTAGGGTCAAGGTTCACGTGATCAATCTTTGAGTCAACGCTCGGATCAAAGCGATCACCCGAACCATCCACATAATCAGCATGAGCGTGCCGGCCAACCTCAGAATCGACCATGGAGATATAGGAGTATCTGCGAAGCTAATTCTCCATTCTGTGATACCATTATTGAGGCCACTACTGACGACAAGATCCCTACTGGCTTTCCGACTTACAGTGGCTCTACTAACCCCGATAAACACGATCCAGGCTCGAAATTCAACTCAGCATGTTTTCCCGTGATCCGGACACCTGGGTGAAAATCTTTTGACCACGCTTGAAGGACCAGGTGAAGATTGGTTCACCCGACTGCCACCTTGGAGCATTCGAACCTATCAGAATCTGATTGAGAAATTTGTCTCCCATTTCTCTTCGATGAAAGGAGACAAGTTACAGTCGACCTACCTGTACACCATCAAACAGAGACCGAAAGTATCGCTGTGTGATTTTTTCACTAGATTTTCTCAGGCTGTGATCAAGACTGATGAGCCTAGTATCAATCTTCTCCTTTCTATCATACATCAGGCCGTCGCGAGCAATGATTGTGCTCGATATATCAATCTACAAAAGCTAAAGAACCTAGCTGACATTCAAGCCGCAGTGCACTTGGATGCAACTCGAAGAGTTGGAAAATTCAAGGTTCAATTTGATTCAAGGCAAGAAACCCGAATCAACTCGCTTTTCGAAGCCAGATAATTGTGCCAAGAATGAAGTGCTAGGATCCTCTCAACCACGAAAACACTTCACACAATTGACTCGGCCAAGCGAGGAGATCTATAACGTTATCGATCCCAAATTCCTCAAGAAGCCGAAGCCGATGAAGGATATGGCTAAAAATTGAGAGAGCAACATGTTCTGCAATTTCCACCAACAATGGGGACACAACTGCCGACTGTAACGCCCTTCGAGAGGAGATCGAGAGACTCATCGAAGGTGGACATTTATAGGAATTTGCCAAAAAGATAGATGATCACGCCCGGAATAGAGAGAATCGAGTCGATGCCTTTCCCCAACGAGCGTGACAAGCCAAACCACCTATCGAGCTCGACCAGAACAACCCACCCTGCTTAGGCCGAATTGACATGATCGCAAGTGGCCCCTCAGAGGGGGACTCGAAAACAGCTCAGAAGCGCACCCACTGGGAAGCTGCTCGGGGCTTCTTCGGTCCAAGAGATCTTCAACGGTCAGCCCACTGAGACCTGAAGAGGTAAGGAAGTTAGTTTTGATGCTAATGATGTAATAGATGTTCAACAACACTCGAATGACGCACCAAGTTGCCCAGTGTCGTCATACTCGATGTTGCTAACTTTGTTGTATCTCGAACCGTTATCGATAATGGAAGCTCTAGTAATATTATCTTGTACTTTACTCTTGTTAGAATGAATTTGCATGATAAACTATTGCTCGACCCCATTAGAACCCCACTAACCGATTTTGGAGGGGCAAAAGTCTACACAAAAAGAAGAATCTGGTTGGTTACCTCGATGGGAACTCTACCAAAATACGCTACTCGAGAAATTGAATATTTGGCCGTTGAGATGCCCTCTTCATACAACATCATTTTTGGGCATCCTGGCCTAATCGATTTTCGAGTTGTTATCTCGATATACCATCAATTGGTCAAATTCCCTACTCCTTATGGGATCGGTGAATTAAGATGTCATGTCCCTATCACCTGGATATGTTATGACATCTCAATGGAAAAAATTGAAACTTCAAAAGATAAACAGTCCACTTTTCCCATTGCGGACCTAATGGTCTAGAACGACCTCGATGACCTCACTTCGAATAATGCGATAGCACCTGAATCCTCATCTAATGGACCAAGCTCCAAGAGAAAAAAACAAGAAGAAAAGAAGTGAGATGGCAAAGAAAATGAGAATCGGATCAACTGGTCAAGTAATGAGAAAGTTATAGCTAAAACCGTATAATGTGGCAAACCTGCGCGAGGCTCATGTTTCGGGAAAGTTTTGGAATTCCAAATGGGTTTAGAAAAATATGAGTCTAGGTTCATGAAACTCGAATTTTTGTTACGAGTTCAGCCATGGTTTCGGAATTCAAATCCGAATTCCCAAGCTCAAGTTATGGCCTCCAGAACCCGGGGGCGCGCTAAAACTAGTTAGGCCCTCAAGTCCCTAGCAAATAAAATATAGTGTGTTACCATATCAAACAAGTTCGAAAATGAAAAACGAGCACATAAAAGAATTCATAACACGTATATTCATGCATATCAAGTTTTCACGGAGTTTCGAAATAATTTGAAACACAAACGAATTAAAAATAAGTTCAAAATCTTAAAAACATTTAAATATTCAATTATTCATTTTAACAAATAATTCAATTAATTTAATAAAAAATCATTTAACATTAAATAAACATACAATTACATAAATAAATGATTTAGATGCACATTTATCTCACTCGTAAGTGCGTACCTGGTTTGCCGAAAAGTTGGTGTGTCACAGTTTTCAAACGCCCTATTTGGCCGAAAAATCCCGCCAGAAACTTTTAGAGGGGTATTAGAGATTAAACTTCAAAGTTTAATACTATTTATACCAAAATGTAAAGGTTTGGGGGGTAAAATACAAATATCCCAATTATGCATATTTCAGTTATATATTGTTAGTATTTTAATTGTGTTTATTATTACAATTTATTCCCTCCATTTTACTTTGATTTGACTTTAATTCTACCTAATTAGAGCTTAATTTGTTTAATAAAGTAAGTGGCTAAGGATTAAAAGACAAAAAGCTAAAAATGGAATGAGAAGTGTTGAAATGACAAGAGCCAAGACTATATATAAATCATGACCATAGTTAAAAATCAAATGAAATGAACAGATTACTCAGAAGACAGTTGTGTCACCTGCTCATCATTGACTTGCTGGCAGCTCCTTTTTAGAGTGTTTCACCGTGAAAACTCTTTATTTCAACCAACCAATTTTGTTATAATTTTTTAAAATAATATATTCATTGGGATGATGAATTAATTTTAGGGAAAATCAACTATTAAGGGAAGGAGAGCAACAATCAAAAACATCCAACAACCGTGCATAAGATGAAAATTAGGGGATACGCTTGGGGCATCTCAATTCCTTTCTCTCTCGCGCGCACGCGATTTCAGGTAGAACTTGAAGAGGAGGAGGAAGAGAAGATTTCTAAAGCTAATTTCAACCTTTCTCTCTTCATCTTTGATGAAAAGATTTGTAAGTATATTTTGTAACTAAATTCCTTGAGTTCTAGACATAGGTTTTTGAGATTTATGCTATGATTTGTGAGATTAAATCTATGAAAATATTGTATGTTTCTAGTTTTCTTGATTATTTCATGTTCATTAATTGTAGATTTGACCAGATTTATCATAGATTGAATTCTACATAAAAATCTCATGCAAAAACTGATCCGTAATCGTCAGTCTAAGTCGTTGCCATGGATTAACCATCACTAGAGTGTATTTTTATATGCTTGAGTGTTGGGAAGCATGCAAACTAGTTTAAAAGATCCGAGCTTGTGATTCATTGACTGGGATTGGTGTCTTATTCGTGCTTTAATGTTGCCTTTAAATTAAATCTTGAGATTGCATCTACAAGATTGTTTATCATTTAGGGAGTTGATTAAAGATCATATCTTGATCATTGATTAAGTAAGAAACAACGAGATTACCAGGGCTTGTTGGTGCTATAATCAATCTATCATAGGATTAAAAGTTTATCTTTGCATTGATGATCGAATCAAAAATATGAATTGAGAAAATTCCTTAGCTAAAGTTTTATTTCCTAATCACATTTTGAGTTCATGCTCTTTAGTTAGTTTATTCACTTTCAGTTTGGCATTTAACTTTAGAGTTTTTTTGCACGGATACCCCCCTGTGTTATGCCTAATTTGCACTGTAACACCCCAACGAGAGGCACCACATCCCTCGCTCTAAGACCCGACACGTGTACAAAATAAAAGTCCGCACATGCACCAAGTCAAAGCGAACAGGTGACAAACAAAAACCAACCTAAGCTAGGCGGTACCTAAACCCTGTACAACAAAATATACAATACCTGTATGCGGAAGTGATGCAAATTACAAACTTTCAAAATATAAAAAAAAATCATCAAGCATATCAAATCAATTATAAACAGTTACACAGGTTCAACTATCCTAGAAGCCTGTCCCGATTTCACAATAATGACGGGTTCAACTATTCCAAGAACCTGTCCTAACCTGTCTCGAATTCCAAACATATAAACAATAGGTAGAAACCTGTACAGAGCATGTACGAATACGAATACTTATTTAACAAGCATGATCGAACATATAACTTAAACAAATTTAATATGCAATTGCAAAATCTCGAACTGAAAAACAGACTCGACTCCAAACAGACTCCAAAGACTAACTCACACCGCCTAGCATGAACTCCAAAGCAAACCTGCCAACTAAAAACATAAAAGGGGAGGGGTCAGTCAACTGATTGACTGAGGCGACTGACGCACACCTCAACACTAGATAGATATATCAAAGCACGTAATGAACCGGGATTGGGTTTTACAAACCAAAATACATATATATATATATATATATAATTTTTACAAATCCCAATTTGATTCATAAATTCCACAACACACACGCATGCTCGGCGAGTACGAGCTTCCAACCTGCTTCATATACACAACACTAAATAATCAAATACCAGAACATAACACATCCATCCATCTCACCAATTTGATGGAAGAGCCACGCGCGGCTCAACCCATCCATATCGCAATGTCACGAGGGGTAGTGAACCCACAACGTGCCCTCTCCATGAACACACATTTGGAGGCATCAAGATATACATCTTCCCAAACTCCCAGGGGTCGCATATAATATCTTGGGTGGAGACTATCCATAGGCTAAACCTCGACGGCCCTATACCATCCCGAGGGTTCCTTACCCATAGCTCCTTAAGCTCACACACACATCACATCACATCACGTCACATGCCAATATCTCATGGCTCATCTGGCAACATATCACAACTCAACTCACACATTTTCCAAAACAACTTACATATGTTTATATTACATTTCCAAATCAAGAGCCGATCACAAGGTCATAATCATATCATATCACAACACTTATTTACTTATTTTATATTAAAATATTATCACAAGCGGGGCAAGAAAACATCACATAAGGCCATAGGTAGCACTATAAAAACCTAAACCTCACCTGGTACCAAACAAAGCTGAAGACAAGCCAATGGTTCATCCCAGAACTTGCACGACCCACTTGTCACCACCCCGGGTGCAACCTGACCAAACTGAACACAAACAAAAGACTCAGACTCAAGAATGAACCACAAAGACGCACGGCAATGCTCAATATGCATAAGTGTCCACGTTGTGCTTCAAAGGTGGTGTCGTGGCCAAATTAGACATAGAAATGCACGAGCACTTAAAAGATGCTTTCAAGTACGTATGATTCAAATTCAAATCAATTATATGTAAATTAGAACCTTATCTAATTTAATAAAATCATATAATGCACTTAGGTCACAGTCATGTGCACAATAAATGTAAGTAAAAGAAATTGAAAGACAAAACAATTCAAATCATTTCATATTAGCTCACATAGCACATAACCGATTCATATTAATTCATACATTGCATAGCAAATTCATAAATACGCAATTAAACTATCCTTACGTGCAAAAGTTCCTAATAAACTCCTACGAGTTCCTTAAAATTCGTATTTCACATTTTACCAAGTTCATGTATTGCGAGGCCAAATAGATCACATAATAGCATGCGACGAATTCATTTAACTCGCAGAGGTACAAATTAAATTCAATAAACCATTTAATCAATCAGGGTCATACAATTCATTTTTCACATAACATATTCAAATTCAACTTAGGCGATTAAACTTAATAAAGAAAGTTCCAAATTTAAATTGATCAAGACATAATAATTCATTAAATCAAATAAAATAATTAAAACAAAAATACAACAGAATACACTTCGATCAACAATTCAAGCATAAGCCAATTATTTACAATTAAAATAATTAAATCAAATAATTCTCAATTACACAAATAAAATCGTAGAAAATAAACCGAACGTCCAAACGACGAAAGGAAAGTGGCGTTGGACTCACCACAACGAAAGGAACCAACTGAACGAAGAAATGTCGAAATGTCGTCGTCGGAAGTCGTCGGGACACGGCTGTCAGTCGCCGGAACACCACCTCAGGTGGCCGAAAAATTCTCCGAAAATACCCAAACGTATGTCTCAGCAAATCCAACAAAACCGCTCAATCCAATTCTGAAAATAATCAACTCACCGGATTTAATTGAAGAAAAAAAAATAAAACCCTAGAGCCAAGAAAATTAAACGCAAACTGTTTGACGAAAATAAAATCTGAACGTACCATAGCGAAGCCCACATCAAATACTTCGAAAGCCCCCTAACTCTGGCTAGAGAAAATCACCGAACGCGGCGGCGATTGACCACCACGTGCCACCGCTGACTTGCCGAAAATGGCCACTTCGTGAATCGGCACCACTACAGGAAGATCGGCCTCGCCCCGTTGCCAAAAAGCTGCAAATCACCTCCCCAAGTTGCGCCACGTTTGCCTTACCATAATCGACATTTCCACTGCATTTTACCCCAAATCAACACTGGAATTAGACTCAGGAGGTCGGAAACAGTCGGAAATTTCAGAGAAAGGCACCGGAATGGTGGCCCCTACAGTACACACGCCACCGAGGCGCCACTTCATGCGGCGCGTGAGCCACCATAGCCAGTCCTCAAGCCACACCGCCGCATCAGAAAGTTGCGCCTTGAAGTCCCCCATCAAGCTGTGGGGCGCGTGTCAATCATCGGCCGCCGGAAATCGCTGAAAATGCCTACGAATGTCGCGGCTGTTGAGCTTCCCGCCGCCGCGACTGCAACCCAAAAATCTCCGTCACCACCACGTTTCAATTTCCGATTCTGGTATCATTGCGTCGGGCTCGTCGAGCTGATCGATTTCCACTAATCACACGTTGAATTCCGTCGAGAAACGAGCAAAAACGAGTTGTGTGTGTAAACACACCTTCAACTATGTGTGACGCGCTGGAGCGAGAGAGTGAGTTGGCGCGATTTGATTGGTCGAGGATGATTTTTGGATATTTGATCCGAATTTGAACGAATAAAACGGCCGCAGAACAAGCAAACAAAGTCAGAATTGGGTAAACTTAGAGTCCACGAACTCGTTTCGATGCCCCGGACGCATTGAAGGGGTCAAATGGGTCGAACTCTTGTCTGAATAAAAAATGACCGAAAGACCTCTGAAAGAAAAAATTGCAAATAGGCCCCTAAACTCTTAAAGAGTTGGAAATAAGGCCCCGCAATGCGTAAAGTCACAGAATTAAAGCATTAAAACACGTTAATCAACAAATAAGAGCAACTTAAATAATTAAAACACATAAGACAGTCAACACGTGGCGCCAGCTCAGTCGATCAAAAAAATCGGGGTGTTACAAACATACAAATCATGCAAATCATACAAAACATATCATGCCTTCTTCTCTGGTGATGGAAGGGTTGCACGACCTAAACCATCCAAATCGGATGAGGGGAGCGCGCACACTCAAACCCTCGGTTCCCATTGCCCAACCAAACTTCCTGGTGAGCTCCGGGTTGTTCTTTTACACATACAGATGGAAGTGTGCACAGGGGTCATAACTGGCGAGTCCCCATGGTCGTCCCGAGTCCCCCTTACCCACACCTCCTGGCCCCAAATCAAATCATATCAAAGAATTCACAAAAGCGCATTCGGTACGTAGCACTTTGCACCCGAAGGTATCAAGAGGTGGCTCCCGTACTAAACTTCATCAAATACTGAACCGCTACAAAACCGAAACAAACCGAATCATACCAATACGTACCTTCACATTTCTACAACTACACTTTACATACCTCTCCGTGTCAAATCCAAATCAAATTCCAATGCATGTATCTCCCGCGGTCGGCTTATAAGAGGCACACGGTTTGAAGCGTAGTTGAGCGATACCAAACAAAACATACCAAATCAAACCATATCATACACACAAGATAGGTTATAGTTCGCATACGAAGCATAGTGGCACAAAACATAATGTTTAACTATAACCTAACCTCACCTTACACCGATGAAGCCAAGAACCAAACATGTGATTCATCCCGAAATCAAAACGGGGCCACGAAACACCACCCCAAGTGCACCTGAGCCAAATGAAAATATAAATACAAAATCTAGACTCAAAATGAACTACTTAGACGCTCGGCAATGCTCATGAATACAATGGATGGGCATGAAGTGCACAAACGTACCATATGAGACATGTTGAATCATTTTTCAATCAAATGAACTTCAAATCATACCAAATTTCAACATAATCAAAGTGACACATATTATAACAT